>JAPQRP010000011.1:26802949-26813454 GCA_037367295.1 Apogon hyalosoma | reverse complement strand
CCTGATAATGACCTTCAGGTGTGCTGGAAGAGGGAAACATCTAAAACATGCAGGATAGCGGCCCTCGAGGACCAGGACTGGACCCCCCTGCCCTAGTTCATCTTTTCCCACTCCTTTCCTCCTCTCATCCTTTTGTCCTCTGTCTTATAACTCTTGTCCTAACCCTGTAGTCTTGATGTTTCCGCTCCTTTGTCTTTCTGTGTCTCTGCTCAGTCTATTGTTCCTCTTTCTTCTAATTTTTCTAATTAGTCTTTTTCAGTGATAGTCATCTTTTAATGGGAGGGGTGGGCCTCAAAATTCTGCTTAGGGCCACAATTTGGCCTGGAGCGGCCCTGATTTTCAGTTTGGACTACAACCACTGCTGCTGATAAACAATTATGTCGTACTCAGAGAAATGTTCGTCGGAAGTCTTGACCTTATATGTGCAAATGTTGTGATGGAACTAGTTATAGACATAACAAATTAAGAAGGAATTAAAACAGGTTGTACAAATCCACTCAATTTTTACTCAAATGAATCTAGATAGCTTTGCAGCACCTGGAGGGTACAAATTCAAACTGTATGAACTATTAGGGTCCAAATACACAAATAAATGAAATGAATGAAATAAATTGGTTTATGTTCAGTTATTGATATACGAGTTTGCTGAAAAACTCACTTTATCTTCAGTTTTCTGTTTCTTAAATAATAATCTTTGCATTTGCTCTGGCATTTAATAAACATCTACAGTATCAGTGAATTAAATACAGGACATTTACACTGAAAAGTGTTAAATACAAAGGCCAGTATTCTAATAAATGGTGATAAATCGCTTAAGAAAGGTTCAAGAGAGAGAAAATTAATTTGAGAACTGCCACACAAGTAATACTGGGTCTTTATGGGTTAACTCTCAAAGACCTGAACACTCACTGGTGACCAAATGCATCTACTGCTTTAGGGTGCTTGCTCTTTATCCAATAAAATAAATATTAAATAAAAATTCTAGACTTTTTCAAAACTGCCCCCCCCACACACACACACACACACACTTTATGTACTTTTACACTTGTGAGCCTACTTTTCTGGTTGCTATTGTACCTGTTGTATGTAGTAGAAATGTTCAATTTTGCATGAATAAATGCATAATTTGCAGTAAATTATGTTTTACTGACAGAAACTTTTTGAAAACATATAAAATCACAAAAGTGAATGGATATAGCACACAAACAAGTTTCACTAGAATCATTCCACTACCTGGTGGTTAGTTGTTTTTTTTTTTTTTTGTTTTTTTTTTATATGCTCTCCTCATGTATTTCATACTCTAAAATTCAACAATGAGAGAAACATTTTCCATACTTTATTAAGACTTTCACCGAAAATTCCAGACTTTTCAAGGTCTGGAAAACAGTGTTTCAAAATGCCTACTTTTTAAGAGTTTCAAGACCTGCACAAGCACCCTGTTAATAACTTTTCAATCACAAATCTTATCAATATTTGTAAATAATTTAGGTAAGATGCAGTTTCTTAGCTTTTCATGGTCATCAGATATGACCCATTTGGACGTTCAGCTCTGTAGTGAACATAAGAACACTGTCATCTTCTACAACACTGATTCATCAATAAAGTCCACATAATCTGATAAATGACAGAGGTTGTAGATGGTCATTTTTACATTCAGTTCATCATATTTTTTGCTTAAAAATGACATTTCTCTTCATTTTTCCTTGTTTTGATACAACAACCTTTGACTTTACTCTGAGCTTTAATGACATCTACACAATCTGTATATTAAAATAGGGAAATACCTGATTTTTACCAAAAAGAAAAAAGGCAAAACACACAGGATAATATACAATACATGGTGATAATCACTTAAGAAAAGCAAATGTAGATTAAAAAAAAATTATTTGGAAATGATCACAAAAGTAGTTGTCAATCTTTGAGCGTTAATGATGGATGTATTCCACCCACTCAAACAGAAGGAGGAGGAGGAAGCCCTTCCACTGTGTATGCTAACCATGTCCTTCTGTGGCTATAAACAGCTCATTCTAAATTAACAAAAACACAACCTCATTTCCATGTGAATCATTAATGAAAACATCATTATGAATATTGCATTCCATTTCTGTGATTAGATCTTCCTAAATCCCCTTTAATCATACACACTGGACCTTTAAGGGAAATCAGCCTTTCCTGCCTTACTAACATATTTTAATTATCCATTTAATGTCCTCCGGTGGAACCTTCTTTCTTTGTCTCCTGAATTGGCTCTTCACTGTTTTGTTGGTGCTTTACCATTTTTTGCCTCAATGCCAGTAACAACCATGCCTAGAAGCATTATTTCTTCCAGTTGTTCCATGAATGTGATATCTCAGGAATGCCTTCCAATCTGGCACAAATGTTCACGTGGAATCCAGGCTGAAATGACTAGAATTTGGTATTTAAAGGTCAAGGTTTTTGTTTGTAATACAAGAATTTACATGATAATTATGACAAAACTTCACAAAATTCTGATGTTAGGGCTTTTTACCAAAATGTATCTACTGTGGGGATGGGAAGATTATCTGATACACTGACACGGACGTGCACAATCCAAGTGCACCGAGAGAAGAGCTGCAAGTGAATGAAAATTTTGGAATGATATCGAGATGCATCAGTTATTGAAGGTTTGTATTGATAAAATTCAATCCATTCAATAGAATATATTTTTTACTTGCATTTAAAATTGTTACTATTTATTTGGGTAAAGTTTTTCTTTTCTGAAGACCCACGTTAACATGCGTTGCAGATTTATGGATGTGTACACTGCACACCACAGTATGAGCTCTGTGGATGCACTGTGGCATGGGCGCCGTCAATGAATACTATTTTGATTCAGCAAGGGAGCAAGAAGTTGAGCATGAGAAACATACAGAGACACATCTTTGGAAACAAAGATTTAAAGGGGGCGTCCTAACTTTTTCACGTGACTGTATGTATGTGAGGCATGTGTTCTGAAATTGCACAAAAGCCAGTCTGTGAAAAGTCATGGTTTTATTTTATAAATAAATGATCAAGCTCATTGAATTGCACTGCATATTCTTTTACCAGAATGAATGTGTTGAATTAGAATGGACTTAATTACTCTGTCTTGTGATTTGGGTGTGAATCATATCGTACCACAAGATGCCATATACATATCTTTAAGATAGATAGACAGACAAACAGACTTTATTTATCCCAAACTGGGAAATTACGGTGTAGCAGCAGCATAGCACACATTCAATAACAATATAAAACCCCAAAGACAAATATAAATGAGAGCAAACGCTATACACTGTACACTATAAATCAGAAGTATAAAAATATCTAGGTAGAATTTGGATAATAACTGTAATGTGCTGAAATATAACTATGATGTACTGAAATATAACTGTAAGGTGCAAAACAAGGTGAAATATTCCAACCAGGAATGTGCAAAATGACATTTAAGTGCAAATGGATTTATGACCAGAGACCTCAGACAGAGGTGAGTTTATTGTACAGTTTTATGGAATGTGGCAGGAAAGATTTCCTGAACCTGTCCATTTGAAAAGATGCTCCGCTGTCTGTCCAGTGTGTGGTGAAGAGGGTGCTCATCATTGTCTAAGATGGAGATCAGTTTCTTGAGCGTCCTCCTCTCCACCATGGTATCAAATCTGTCTCATAATATATCGGATCGGAGACGCTGCATCGAGATGCGTATCGTATCGGCCTAACAACTAAGATTCCCAACCCTAGTCTACTGTCAAAAAAGTTTTCTGGCTTTCAGCTTTCCTTCGGCATTTTATGGCTGACAGCACATGAGCAGTAGTGTTTCAACTGCTTCTGTATGTTTAGAACATTGAGCTCATATAAAACCTCCCTGTTCAAAGAACAAACAATAAACAGACTGATATCTGGACTCTTTTGCAACAACTTTACAGACATCACTTGTCTCATTATGATCTATGGGAGAATGCTTTTTTGGGCTGCAGGGGATTATTTTGATTGCAATAGAATGAGTAACCAATGGGAGAAACTGGCAGCAAGTCTGGTAGTTCCCCTGATATATTCATGCACCTTGGACCATTACTCAACACCAATCTCCTTAAAAATAGTGTTTAAGTGAGAACAGGATGTTTCACACTGGACACGATTCACTGGTATCATTATTATATAAAAGAGATGTCCAATAATGTCTTTAACAATCATTATGTCATTGTTTATAAGTTCATAAGTTTCTGTTCTGCAAAAAATATAAAATAGAGCACACATTTAATTAAATTCATTCAGACACACTACATATAATACATGAGCCTGGACAGACATGGATGTGAACTGACTGCTTGATGGACACATACACTCATGAGGCAGTAATTGTTGCTTTTCCGTCCAACCCTACCCATTCCCTCACTTACTTCATGCCCTGCTGGAAGAGGGAGTTCCTCCTGGTCTTGCAGATAATAAGATCAGCCCACTGAACAACCACAATGCTGGAAAAGAAGGCGGTGTGGCAGGTGAATTCAATGATCTTCCTCTCCTCGTAGGTCTGCCGGGTCGAGATACAGATAGTTGTTATTTATATGAGAGTAGAGAACCTGTGTGTTGGTGTTGAGTCTGGTCTTGCCTCTTACCCACTGCTGCCCATAGCTATCTTCCAGGTCATTGACCTCATGGTCGTCCCAGAGGATGCGGATGCCCACCAAAGTTCTTGGCAGGAAACCGTTCTCAGCCAAAATCACAAAGTAGGTGAAAAAACCTGCCAGAGCCTGGATCATACCTGGAGTAGGATATGACATAAACATGTTAACAGGGGATTAATGTAATGACATGTTTTTTTTTTGAGGCAAGAACTGTTATCTAACATAATTCAGTTTATTTTTATGTTTTTCAATATGCTCAATCACTTCCCGCTAATTGCCACACTACCTCAAGTCACATAGTCATTATGTCAGGTAAAAGGGATGAAAATTGAAAACCCTTTCCAAACTACAGTCTGTCAGAAGTGTAGGCTTCCAAGTTTATCATTTCCTTTAATCAATGCCAGCATATTTTTCTGACTGCTGCCTTGGTCTGAAACAACCATTAAATCATCTTTTTATAGCAATTATAGCAGCAAATCCCAATTATTTTGCATAATTATGATCACTGTTCTCATTTGTCTGTGTAAAAAAACTGGCATGCTTCATCACTATTTCCACATCATTTGACTTTTCAAAGGGGACGTGAGAAATAAGGTTTTCATGACTTTTTCAAATATAAAACACCAAAAACACACACATTTCACATACCAAAACTGTCACAAGTCACCAAAACTATCCTGACACCTTCGCAAGGTGTCAACATGGTGCCAGGACACCAACAGGGGAAGGGCGTAGGAAGCAGCAGTTGACAGACACTGAGACAGCTCATTTAGAAAAGGACTAAAACATAAGTATTCAGACATTGTACCATGTCTGTATACTATTTGTGAACCATAAGTATACAGGCATGGTACAATAAACCATCTGTGAGCAATTTGAAACTCAATATATGCAATCAGGAGATATGTGGGCCTTGATTAATGTGTTAAAATTGGTGCAATAAATGCATTTTAATGGCCATCAACTGTTCATGAAGCCATGAATGTCTCTTCTTTGTCATATGGTGAATGTGTATCATTAAACTATTCTCAGCCTTTGGGTTTAACAGAGAACTAAAATGAACAGAAAATGACAAATTGTTAATCAAAATTATTTGTATAACAATCTCCAACAAGAATTTTAAGGCCATAACATCCATACCACTGTCCACCACACAACAGTAATGTAATTCATGTCTCCACTGTTGGAAACTTTCAGCAAGAAGTAGTTAGGTAGAAAGGAAGAAAGCTCCAAAGCATGGCTTCATTTGAGGAGAGACGACAACAGCACTAGTTATAATGTGTGTAAAATGATAATTTTTAAGGGTGGAAACACCAGCAATATGCTGTTTCTATGCAACACGGGTTTCTCTTCCAGGAATGTCATGTGTTTGACGCTCTACGCACGACTGCCACTGCTTCCCAACTGAGCTGCATGTCAGGTACTGAGGGTAATGCTGCTTTTCCACCATATGGTAGCGGCTCAACTTGACTCTACCTGCCTGTTTAGTTTCTCCATTGGGTAAAAGGTGTGTATGGTACCTGATACTCTTCTTTTGTGTCATACCCACTGAGGTTCCTTGTGAGCTGGGGTGGTACTAAAAGGTGATGAGGATACTACAGACTACTGACTGACCAGAGAGAATGAGCTCTATCGCTGTCATTGACTAAATGACAGTGGGCGGCCATGGCTCAGGAGGCAGAGCCAGGAGGAATGTCTTAGTCATGTGCCGTCGTGTCCTTGGACAAGACACTTCACCCACCAGTGTCGCTCACACTGCTGTATGAATGCATAGGAATGTTTGGTGGTGGTGGGAGGGGTTGTTTGGCAAAAATTGGTAGCCACGCTTCTGTCAGCCTGCCCCAGGGCAGCTGTGGCTACAAACATAGTTTACCACCACCAGAGGGAGAATGTGAGAGCAAATGAATAATGGATCAATAATGTAAAGTGCTTTGGGAGCCTTGAAAAGTGCTATAGAAATCAAATCCATAATAATAATAATAATAATAATAATAATAATAATAATAATAATAATAATAATAAAACCCACCATTTTTAAACAGCCAAGTTAGTTACTATGCATTACAACCAGCTACATCAAGCTAGTATAGTATAAAGTCCACAGAGGAAATCAGATGAAGCACCATAGTACTGCCTGGAGATGTGTGATCATTCGTAATAATTGCAGCAGTCCTCTGTGATCTTACGGCCCATTGACACTCAACAGCAATGTGTAAGTGGTTGTTTAGTACTAGCCTTGAGACTTGACAACATATCTGGCCAATAATGCCTTTAAATTCTTATCCTGAGCTAATGTGCTGCACAAAACACAGGCATTACTTCCTCAATCACCAAGGTCCCCAGGTAATATTCATCCTGTGCAAACAGGGCTTTAATCCTGTGCAAATCCACCATGTCTATAATTTCTGTGGTAAAAACTCCACTGCAAATGCCCTCTATTTTCAACAAACATAGAGGTCACTTAATGATATTAGCTTGAGTGAATCAACATCTTTTTGATTCGGGATGATTTGCAACACTTTTCGCTCTCTATTCTTCTTTATTCTGCTTTTCCCCAATCAAGAATTATGGAGGCTGTGCTGGCAATTATAAATGACAGCACTTTGGATGCAAATTCAGGAGGCTCATGTCGCTACACAGCATGGAGACCCATTTACAGAAGTAACAAACTCAAAGCCAGAGTGAAGTCTTGAGAGATGACTAGATGGATGACATTCATGGCAGTATGCCATAAAGAATATTTTCCAGCCTTTCAACAGGTTCAACAGTTATTACGTGGGAGCTTATTAATAGTAACGTCAGTGAATTCAAGTATAACACAGACTTTGCTTATCCTTTGTGGATCTGCTGCATGAAATACAAATATGTAGGTTTTATACAAGTCCAGTTGAAATAGAGCCTGAGGAAAAAAAAAACATAATGTACAAATAGTATAACAATCAGGACAATGAGAGGAATGAATTGGTATCAACTGGTAATATTAGTATCAATATAATCAATTCCCCTCTCTATTGGCAATATAATACATTTTTAAGAGCCAAAAGAAACATCTGTCTGCTGTTTCTTTGTTGACTATCAAAGGGGTTCTATGTAGTATTGATATTCCTCAACATTTCCACTCAACAACAGTGTTAATTTCGTCAATGATAATGATGACGAAATATTTTCGTCAATGACCATTTTTTTCATGACAAAGACGAGACAATGACAAGCTAAAAATAACTTTTTGATGACAAAATATGACGAGACATAAGTGTATTTTCGTCTTGACGAGATGAGACAAGACAAGGACAAAAATGTTAATGAAAAATTAAAATAAACTATTTCCACAAACTGAATATCTGTCAAAAGTTCCAAAGATATGTAAAATGAGTTCTGTTGATTCTTGTGTTTGTGTGGTGCTTCACTGTTTAATCCGTCCGTGTTCCTGGTGTTATGCCTTTTTGATCTTTTGGTGGGCACTTCAGAAGGCCTACTGTAAAATGGCAGCTGCTTCCAGACAAGAGAGTGCAGGCTGTAAGAGAAGAATAGATCTGTGGATGCATTTTATATATCGTCCTGTTGAAGGGAAAATGGAACGTATTATGGAGACAACCGACGGCAACGGAGGTGTTGATGGCCTGAAACTTGGGGAGAATACCACAAATTTGAAGAGGCATCTTAAATCTTCCTATGAGGAAATATATTCTAAGGTAAGCTAATCGTGACAAGTGCTGTTATAGACTCCATACACAGGTGACAATCGATATTTGAACAGATTTCATGCAAAGTTGGATGGTTTATGCTGCTAACGAAAAGCTGATAGCTTTAAAGGTTGTCTTTATTACTCCACTGCTCCAGGACGGTGTCTGCTATTTTTAGCGATAGAAAGAATTTTAGCGGTTTCTCCTAATGTGTCCTCATACATGCACTGTATGTGTATTACACATACAGTGTATGTATGAATGTGTAAATATGAATTTGCATGTATATTACACATACAGTGTATGTATGAAGAGTTCACACGTATATCCCTCTCAATGCCTCAAAAGAGCATTCTTTGTTAGGGATCTATAGGACAGTTAATGACAGAACAGCATTTCAGACTTGTCACAGAGTTGTGTAGACAGCCAGTTTATCAGACTGGCATAGAAGGTGTAGAAAGCTCTTATCTCTTTTTTGATAAGTGGCATTTACAGGCATTGGCACTTCATTGTTTTTGACTAAAATTCTAGACTAAAATGTTAAAGTTTATGTTGACTAAAATTCAACACTAAAATTTGTTTAATTTTCGTTGACTAAGACTAGACTAATATGGTTTGGAATGACTAAAATGGGACAAGACTAATAAGCATTTTCGTCAAAAAGGCTAAGACTTAGACTAAAATGAAAATGGCTGCCAAAATTGACACTGCTCAACAGCAGGGGAAGCCATGACCCAGAACACACTTAAGCTTCCAAAACCACCAATGGATTAATGTTACGTCCACACAGACTATATCACTCATTGAATGATAGGTGAAGCTCATTGTCTACACTGGGGATGTCATGAGAACCGATACTCGCAATACCATTCGATACTATGATGAAAAAATACTCGATACTCATTTTTTTAAGAATCAATACCATCAGTAGGCTAATACTCTTCCAGAACTGATGGGGCCAGTACGCGCCAACAGTACAGATGCAACAGGCACAGGAGCTCATGAAAGAATGGGAACAGCTGCAGCTAATGCTCCGCCTCGTCTAATGGACAAAAAAGGACCAAAAGTCATTTGTGGAAGTATTTCAAGTTGACGACCTCGACGTGGTTATGGACACACATAAGCCACTGTGTAAACGCTACCACCGCAGAATTCAAACAAAGGGGGGGTATCACAAACCTAGCAAAGCACCTTCGAGACAGGCACCCAGATCTCTTTAAAGAATTCAAGGTGAGTTCTGTTATTCAGCATTAAACATTTGAAATGCGATACCATCAGGGCTCGATATTGGCACTAGTCTGATGGTCCGACGCAGTTTTTACAGCCTGGCCCGTTCGGGCCACCGCCGATTGGAAATGTTGACAACAGGAAACTATACCAGCGGTCACTAACAGGTGGACTGCAGTCTGGATCCGGAACGCTTCTATTTGAGCCAGCGCAGCTTAAGGTAGAGTAGATGAGGAAACACAGACCAATGTATGTATGCATGTATGTAGAGCCATCCCACGTAATCCCACTCAGCCAATCAGGTCTGTGCATTCAAAGCAGGAAACTGGAACCGAAAGTGCAGACAGATGAGAGTTAGAGGTAATAGCAATATTAATTTATATGCAAATACTTAAAGTATTTCTTGTTTAAGTTTATGAGTTCTTATGATCCTTTTTGTTTTTGTTTTTTTTTTACAATGGTATTGACTGGTATAGAGAATCGTGTACTTTTAGTGGTATCGGTTTCGATTCCTGAATTTTTGGTATTGTGACATCCCTAGTCTACACACATCTGTACTGAAGTATGATTAAGATTCTGTTGGTCAGAATTATACATGATACTGGGGTAGTTCTGTTAGCTTAGCCCTGTATTTTGATGGAAAACTGACATAGTAACACCATAAATCACCAATAATTTCCGTAAGGATTGTTGTCAATAGTTGCTCTGAGAACTCATTTTGACTTGTCCAGAACTGATCAGATGGTCACAACTGTCAACGTTCAGCTTGAACCATGGATCAACAAACAGCAACAAACACTGTAACATAACATTGTGAATTTATGCCTTCATATCCATTATTATCAAACAGTGGAGAAGACACACTGTGTTGGATGTTCAGAGGCTCCATAGTGAATGTGGAAACACCGTCATCTTCTACAACATTGATTCACCAGTAAAACCCATGGAGTTGGATCAATGACAGTGGATGGAG
>JAPQRP010000011.1:26774223-26789867 GCA_037367295.1 Apogon hyalosoma | reverse complement strand
GTCATTGATCCAACTCCATGGGTTTTACTGGTGAATCAATGTTGTAGAAGATGACAGTGTTTCCACGGTAACTACGAGCCTCTGAACATCCAAATGGGTCATATCTGATGACCATGAAAAGATGAAGAACTGTATTTTACTCCAATATATTAATAGGATCAGTGCATCAACAGTTATTAAACATTTTAGATCAGTAGATGCTTTTGGTCGATGGTGGATGTTTGGGTCTTTATAGGTTAAGCATGTTTTATGTTCTAAACTAGTGGTTCCTAACCTTTTTTCCTTGGAGCCCCCCCGCTTGCATCCAAGATAAGCCAGCCCCCCCCCCAATCAAAACAGTCCTGTCCTTCACTAAAACCAAAGTCTCAACTTTCTTTTTTGATACTGATGAGTCATGGCATTTTATACATATGACGATATACTGACAACAGGGGAAAAAAACTCAGATGAATTATCCATCTGACCTGACCAGACTGTTGCTCTGACTGTGGGAGTCACAAAGTTTCAAAGGTCAAGAGGGTGTGGCTACTAGATAGCCTGATATTTTTAAATGCAGACAAATTATGCTTTGAGTGGGTTCATACAGACTTTTGATTATCTTATTGGGTGTATAAGTATTTTTTTCTGCAACATGCATAAATATAATTTTCTCAACTCGTAACCTCAATTCATACAAAGCCTTGCGCCTCCCCTGGGATCTCTGATGCTGCCTTGAGGAGTGCACACACCCAAGGTTAAGAACCACTGTTCTAAACAACCAATAAATTTCTAAAGATGCTCCGGCATATCTTGCTATATACAGGACAACATCACAATGAAATGAAAATGTGAAGATCTCAAGACTCTCAAAGCCACCCTCACATACAACACATTGTTCTCTCTGGCTCTTTACCTTACAGTATGCATACAAATCACTTTTAATTTGAGGTGGAGATTTCGAGGTGGTTGCAATACTCAAAATACAAATTGGATCAGCCACTTTTATTAATTCATGATCCACGGCCCTTGAAATATGTGTCTGCCGATTCCCAGCAGGGGCAAAGCAAAATACAACACTTCTGATGAAAAAGCAGGCACAGTCTAAAGGTGCAGAAACCTTCCTCTGTCATCAAACACCTGACCCGTCATCATCATCACCCAAGGCAAAACACAGACTTAATAATTTACATGATTTCAGGAGTTTCACCCCAACAATGGCGCTATTCCACATTTTCTGTTTAAAAAAGTGACACCTACTCTTACAAAATGATGATAGCTCATAATTGTTACCCATGGCAATTTATAAAAATGCCAGGATTTTTTTTTTTTTCTTCAGCTGTCAAACTGATGACATTTACAAAGTCGGGATGCTCAACATTTGGGAGATATTGGAAGCTGAACTGCAAGTAATAACAAAGTTTTTACCCACAGAAGGTGGTATTTGGTAGTCTTCAGAGAGCATGCAAACATACCCAGCACTCTCTCCCCAAGTCCTCCCAGCTCCATGTAGGCATTCTGGAAAGACTCTCTCCAGGACTCGTCAAGTACCTGCTCCTGGCCCTGGATCATAATGGTACTGCATCTGTAAAACAGTCATAAATTAATAACTGAAGAAGAACTGAAGAACAAATGCAATACACCTTCAAAAACACTGGTGTAGTGTCTGTTGATTTAAACACAAATGAGCTTCTGCTACCAACACCACTTTACTGTCGGTGCCATGGATACCATCCCATAGACATCCTGGCAAATCAGTCCAAGGTTCTGACCATTCCTGAAGCTCTGACTGAGTGAGGTTCTACCATCACAAATATATAGAATTCAAGACAGCTTCTCACAGGCCTGGTTGTCTTTTAAGGGCTGTATTTATTTCTCCAGCAATTGTACATTTTGATACTTCAACATTATTTTTAATAGGATCTATTGTTGTTTAATAATGAAATAAAAAGAGAACTTTATTTTTTACAACGTCTCCTATGATAGCTTCTGTGCAAAGATTTGTGGTCAGATCACTTATCTTTTAACTAAAATAGGAAAATGTTCATTTGTTTGCTCAGCCTGCCTAAAAATTAATGCAGTGTTGGACCTTTCAGTGATAAATACAAATGCAGACCCCACTGACCAGACTGAATACAAAATATATTCTTACTGAAATGCTATGCAGATGGTGGTTTTTTTCTATTTCATGAGAGTTTTCCTAAAATTAGGTTTAAAAACCACAAAATAATGCTTGTCTTACAGTAACACCATGTATCAAAATTTTTGCCAAAACATTGCCATTATCATCCTAAAACATTATCTCTGAAACCAAAACTACTGAACTGTTTCCATGAGCCCTTATGCAACTAACATGATTTGAATAGTACCAAATGTACATTAATTGATCATACAATGGTTAATTATGTCTTAGACGGTCAATAAATACTCTGCTACAGTGGGATAAACAGAGAGGAGCTGGAAATGAAATGAAGTACCTTGTTTATGGCTTTGGCTGGGATTATGAATGCACGCATATGAGTTGTTCACAGCATTTAGGGAGACCACAACATAATAAAACAGTCTGAAGCCAGGGGAATGTGGACAAATTCAAAAGGGCATTTCAGGCAAACAGAGTAACATATGGACAAACCAGGGCTGACCTTGATGCCACATTACTCAGTGTGACCATATGAGTGAAATGAGGCACAAATATAGCCTGCAAATACAAATAACCCTGCAGGAGGATGAGGGAGTCACGGTCATTTAAAGAGGCAATTTGTGATATTCACAGTTTAAAACATTCCAAATTTGAACTGAAATTATCAGTGGAGTGTGAAAAAAACAGTTTGACAAAGATGTCAGTGATCTATGATACAAAGGTTTCTACAGGGGTTAGAGTGCTAACCAGGTGGCCCAAGCCCATCCTGTCTTGAAATACCACGCTGTACCTCAAAAAGCACACTGAGTCAATATAACAATAACCCACAATTGGCAGCAAAGAATACAATAACACTAATACTAATACAGTAGTACCTTGACTTAGGAGTGCACCAATTTATGAGTTTTCTGAGTTACAAGCTGTCACTCAGTTGATTTTTTGCTTTGAGTTGCGAGCCAAAATCCAAGTCACAAGCGAGCTTCAGATTCACCGCCGCTAGTTATCATAGCCAATAAAAAGAAAAAAGTTTGAGGACAGCTAGTAGGTATCCTCATGCTGGATCTGCTGACATGAAACGGGATCCACAAATCTAGGTTTCATTGCCTGGATTTGTGGATCCATCCACTTTTCATTTCTTTAACTTTTGGTCCCTGTAAAACAATAGCTCCTTCTGCTTTTCAAACCTGTTTGTACAATCAATCGCATAACAGCTCTTCCACATTTTTATTGAATATTGTTCTTAAGTTTAGACAGGATTGAAGCCACTCATTGCCCTCTTTCTGCCACTCAGTGAGTGACACCGCGGTGACTTCCGTTAGTGTGACGTCACATGCATACCCTCTGTAAACTACTGGGCTCCAGAGCCACATGTGGCTCTTTCATGCCTCTGCTGTGGCTCCCTGTGGCTGTGCAAAATTAATGAGTATTTAATTTAAATGCATTTTATTTTAGTTTGTTAGTTTTTTAAATGTAATTAAGAATTAGAAGATTATGGTGATATTAGGTGTTACAGGTATTAATCTCCTGCTGCAGAACAAAGTCTGGTCCAGAGGGGAGGTGCTGAAACATTTTGCTGCGTGTCTGGAAGAGGTGAAAAGAGGCCACCCAGAACATCTCAAATATGTCTACAAATATCAATATGCGATGGAGATAAATTCAATGTAAGTTACACATAGGTTTAAAGCATGTTACTCAGATTGGGAATAAGTCATGGATACACTAGATATTATCTAAATGTACATATTTCAACTTATGGGGCTGGAACGGATTAATGGCATTTCAATTATTTTCAATGGGGAAAATTGATTTGATATATGAGCAAATTTAGTTACAAGCTCGGTCACAGAACAAATTAAACTTGTAAGTCAAGGTACCACTGTAAATATGTTGCAAATCTTTTTTGCCAGTGTTGCTTCTCATCACCACACCATTGCTCCCTTAAGAGCATCAAGGATTTCTAGACAGTCATTCCTTAAAGCTATACCGTATGATGTGGCGTTTTTACACTTTTCTTTTGTCACCTTAAAGTGCTCCTAATAAGCATGTGTCAAACTAAAATGTAAAAGAAATCCACCAGGTTTTGAAACTCAAAAATGTTTAATTCCCATATATTTCTGATCATTTTATTCGGTCCAAATAAAATAATTTGCCGAGCCTGGCTGAGCCTCCTGTCAGTCATCCGTTACCTAGTCCCACATCAAATACCAGTGCCTCTGAATCTGATGTTTCCCTCGTGCTGCTCCTGCTGTCACTGACCGCAGTCTGCTGTCTAGGGATGTGAATGGATGGAACTCAAATTCACAGTATTGAAGGGAAAAAAAGATTTATTTACATAAAAACAACCAAAGGGAGCAAACAGAAAAACCTGACTGCAGCAGTCAGAGTCCAGTGAAAGAAGGATGGAGATAAAAGTCCGAGTGGACTTGACTCTGCAGATAGAGTTTTTACGACCACGGGACTCAGCGTACATGTACATGGTGTCACTCAAAGTAGGATTATGTAGGATGATAAATGTATGGACTATGAAACCTCAAATGTCCACGAACAATGCACAGAGTCCACACGCTCATGGTTCAGCCCAGTCTGCCCAATGATGAGGTGCAGTGAAGACACTGACCCAGCACTGCACAGACCAGACCCTTACATACAGGATCTGCTGATGAAACAGGAGCTGCTGCTGTGCAGCAGGTGGATGGTGTGTCTGACTGCTGAGGGAGGGGTCCACGGACACGCCAAAGCAGACCAGACCTCCGCCTCCACCTCTGCTTCCACCATGTGCTTCAGGTGAGAGGAGAGGAACAACAGAGCTCAGGCAGGGGGAAGCAGGCGGGGCTTTGGAGGGAGGCGGGTTGTTCATGTTCAAATTTTTACTAATGCCACATTTCCACTACGTGGTACCGGCTCGACTCAACTCAACTCGACTCGACCTTTTTGCGTTTCCATAATGAAAAAGGACCTGGAATCTGGTACCTGGTACTAGTTTTTTGGTATCACCTCCGCCAAGGTTCCATGACTTGGAGAACAAATACTAAAGCGTGACGTATAAACACTGCAGACCACTGATTGGTCAGACAGTTGTTTCTGTGACCTGCCAGTTTACAAAAAACAGATACGGAAGTCGACAGTAAATGCAGCGGTAGGTTAATCCACATGACAACCCGCAAAACTACACAATGGTCGGTCGAGGAGATTCAGTCCTTGGTGGCCGACGTAAAAATTCAAACGAGACAACACCCAACGAGTGAGTTTATCAGTAACTCTGAGCAGATGACACGGAAGTAATGCGCCGCACCGCTCTGACGTCCAGGTACTGTAAAGTTGGTAGTATCCTATAATGAAAACAGTCTCCAGGAAAAGTACCTGGTACCCGAGTGGAGTTGAGTCGAGCTAGTTCCATGTAGTGGAAATGCGGCAAAAGTGCTGTGAGACAGGCCAGATCGATAGGTATAGCTTTAATATGGAAGGAACGATCTTTCTTGGGATCCTGGAAAGGAGGCTGACCACTCTTTTGTTGGACAGTAAATTCATGGACACAACAATCCAGAAAGGAAGCATTTTGAAGATATCCAGCTGGCTCAATCGTACCTGTGTAATTTCTAAAATCACTGAAATTACTGTTAGGTTACCATAATTCAAAGACAAATCATGGCAATAAAACTTGATCCTAGAATGTGATGATATCCCACAAGCTTGGTGTAATGACTCTCAAAACCTGCAAGGAGGGAATATAGGAAGTGTATGACCAGAGCTGGACAAAATATCAAGGTCTTGTCCTTGAGAGCCAACAGAAGGGGTGGAAAGCCTGAAGTGGACTGTAGGGGATCTGTGGAGAAGTCCCTCTGGCAAAATCTTGGGCATCTGGGAATAGAGGTTGATGCTCAGAAGCATCTGGTAGCCATCATCACCAAGCAGGGACGACATGGATCTGATAACTGGCATTAACTGCACTGAGTTGAGTGGGTGACAGTGGGGGTAGGTCCAGGACGTTGGTTCTACGGTCAAGCCCCCAGAGATGTCATGGCTCAATTTAGAAACATGGGGTCTGTACCTCCAGTTGAAGAGCTGCACATTTTTGAATGGTTTTAATAGCATTAACTACACAGGACTAGTTAGTAATAAAAAGGACGAACAACAATAGTGTGTTTGCTAAATCTATCGGCAATCACACAACTCCTGTCACTGTTCCACTGATGGTATCAGATCTACTCACCTTGACATGGGATGGCTTTTTTGGCATTTCCAGCGTGTGAGAGCAGGGACTTCCAGGGACTATCAGATACTATTATTAATATTACATTTAACAACACAACATTTATCCCATAAAGACCCAGCGCTGCTTTTGTGGCAATTCCCAAATGAATTTTTCTCTATTTTTCACCTTTCTTAAATGATTTATCGTCATTTACTCTAATATTATGCTCTGAATTTTGCATTTTTAAGCGTAAATCAGCTATTTTCCTATATTTAATGCATTGATTATATAGATGTTCATTAAAGCTCAGACTAAAATTGAAAGTCATTATATTCAAAACAGAGAAAACTGATTAAAAAGATTATTCTTTCAGAAAAATCTGTCATTTACTGAACATAAATCCAGTGTCTCCATCCACTGTCGTTTGTCAAACTCCATGGGTTTTACTGGTGAATCATTGTTGTAGAAAATGACTGTGTTTCCACGCCAACTATGAAGCACCTGAACATCCAAATATAGCCAAATAATATCCGATGGCTAGGAAAAGATGACAAACTGCATTTTACACCAATTATTTACATGTATTGATAGGATTAGTGGATCAACAGATATTTAGCATTTTATATCAGTGAATGATTGGTCGCCAACGGATGTTTGGGTCTGTTTGGTTGAGCCAGAATCATTGCTGCTTATGTCAAGATGCGGGACACCAAGCCAAGCTAGCAAGTAAACTCTGAAAAGTAGCTTCTTTTGATAAACTGACCACAGATTGTAAGTGCAAACAATAAGATTCTCACCTTAAAAATGTTAATATAATGTGTTGTCTTGAACACGTTTATTCACAGTTTTAAGGTCCATCTCCTCCATTGTTTCGTTTCATGTAGCTGCAATCATGCTGACGATGACATCACAATAGTTTAGGCTGCATCACTTTAATGGCCAGCCACGCTGAGAAAGTCCTATACCTGTAGTGGAAATGCTGTGCACTGCTGGCCAAACTGAGCCGAACCATGCCACCTTCAAAGGAGTGGAGCTGACAACGGCACTGAAAAAGCAGCATATGCTGACAGAAGGGTGTGAGGACTAAATGACAGGAGTGTTATTTTCTTTCAGAGATTAGCAGAGAGAAATGTTGCCCCCTCTCTTGGTAGTATCATTTTTATTTTATCTTAACTTTACAAATTGCCCCTTTAAAAAAATCATTAAGTTTTCTTTAACTGCATGCCTGAAATAACATATCAGTATTGAGCTGGTACTATTGTTGCAATATAAATGCACACATAGAATACCGGCATTGCAGTTTTGAGAATAACATTACTTTAAATTAGTATAAAGGAATGGGAAGTATACAAAGGGTCAAACTTCTGTGAGTCCCGATTTGTGAGATCGATTAACCAACCTGTCCAAGATTCTCTCCGGCGCTCCCTTCATGACCAGAATATGACCAGATGGATTATCTTCCACCTCATGGATAGAAAGCTTGAAAAATGGAAAGAACAGGATTACTGGCGCGAACACAACATGAGCTTTCAGATAAAAGTGTTTGCCATTAACTGTTTGTGCTTTGTTGTCGGCTGCTTTCCGTCGGTTCTTCTTTGTGCATTTGATCTAAAATATTACACTTTTAGTACAAAATGTTTCAGATGGACGTGCATGTTAAAAATACTCAACGGTGAATTTCACGGTTTTTTTTTCTCATTTTTTGGAAGCTGCTATCATATGTTTTTCCAAGTGGGTTGAAATAAAAGTCCTATCGAAGCTGACTTGACTGAGTGCATGCAGCAAGTCATATGTATTCCCTGTGTTGACGAGCGTTCATTCACACATGTATTCCTGTGGCGTTACGGCTCGCGCTACCCCTTCCCCCACACAAGAATGCACACAGTCACACATACACCTACAAATGCACACACTCCCTCAGGTAATTTGTATCTGAGTCACAGCATATCTAATCTCAGAAAACCAGAGCAAAATTGCTTTTTTCCCTCCCCTCAACACAGGCGTTCCTATTTTAAGTTAAGGAACAGGTGCACAGAATGCATGCAGGAAGTCTTTGTTTGCTTCAACCTCATGTTATTCATATGCTGGTTACAGAACTCCAGATGGGTAAGACTGAGTGTGAAAAGTGAAACAGTAACACTCTGTCTTTCTTAATTGCTGTTGTGCCCTTGAGCAAAGTATTAAAGAGCTCTGTGACTGCTTTGATAGTTCTTTAAGCTTTAGTTTTCATCACTGTCTACTTTTCTCATCTATAGCATTGAGAGGAATGTAAATCTTTTGTATCATACAGAAAGTGACACTCATCTGCGATCATCAAAGGTAATAATAAAAAGTGGTCTATAAACTTAGTTTTAGAGGGTGTAGGTGTTGTTTTTGTGCAAGTCACAACATTTAATGTGTTAGTAGTTGGGCTGCAGCATCTGGGTGGCCAGCAGTGTGTTTGTAGCCTGTTGGGCAGCTCCCTGGTGAGAAAGTGTGGAAGTATATGAATGTTAAGCAGGATGTTGTTAAAAAAAAAAAAAAAAGCATGTGTGTTCAGGCATCCTTCTCTGGATGGAAATAAGGTTGAAAATGAATATTCATGATGCAGTCATGCTGCATAAAAAAACATACAGTATACAGTTTAGTATCCAAGTCATGCAGCTGATAAATTGTTATGTTTCCATGGTCTGTATTTTTTATCTCTTCACACAGATACACAAACAGAAATGCTTATATTAGGACTGTCAGTTCATGAATAAATTAACAAATTAATTACATAATTTGTTGTGGTTAACCACACTTACTTGCTGTTTTTCTTCTCAAGATCAAAACTTCTAGTTGTGAGTATTTCAGTGTAAATTGATGTGGAATCAAAGAAAAAGGGGTATATTTAACCTCAAATACTATTATTTAAGAGCATTTGTTTGACCTTTGAACACAGATTCTATCCTATAAAAACACTGAGACCATCAAAACTATCTGTAAAAGTTACATTTCATTTCACACCTTACCATTAGACGCAGCTTAGAAGGCAAGAATTTCCCATATGCATAATAACTGTTCTGTATTCAAATACCAATTTAACTTGAAAAATGTCCTCGATTGTCCAGCACATATTAAAAAAGAAGAAGCAAAGAAACAGTTCAGGTTTTTCCTCCTTTACATTCAGACAGTGGCTGAGACAGACCAGTCTGTTTATATTAGGAAGGCACTGTGGTTTGGTACTTGATGTGCCCTTCGAGGGCTTTGACATATGTTGGCCTCACATATACATTTGTGTACGGCCCATACTGGCTTTTCCTTTCTTTCAGACTGCAGAAGAAAGCTGTGCCATGTTTACACTTCAGAAATATGTTGTGTGAACATTACCCCACTGCTCAATTGCTAAAAGAGCCACACTTCTGAAATCTGTTTAATCCAGTGAACATTAGCTGTTTCATAAAATATCAAGCAAATGTGAAACAAATATTTCAGAAAATTACAAAAAACAAAACAATTAAACTAAAACATTCTGGGTGTTTTCCATAAATGGTTTGAAGCCACTGAACACAGGTGTGTAGTGAGGTCAAAAGGTGGCGCTATAGGTGACATTGAACATAGCTATATTACTTTATGCGAATGAAGAATATTAGCTGATCAGATCAGAACATATAGGAAAAAATTGTTTCTACATACCATGTGTACATTTTTAAAAAGGCCAAAAAGTAAGTGTAAAAGGAGGAGGGTCTTTTGGAATTTCATGGGTGGATAAAATACATTCATGGTAACTTGGCCGCTATGCTACTAAAGATTTAAATTATCATTTGAAAGTGTATTTTATACACTTTCACTGCTTGGGGAAAAGTATACTGTTAATATGTTAAAGTTAACTACCCCCCAATACTAGTCATTGGTCATCTGCAAACAAATGCACCTGTGTCAGTGGTGTTCATTTCCTTCAACGTGTTAGTTATTTTAAAATAATTGCCACAACTAATGCATTTTGACACCACTACACACACCGACAGACAGAGAGATGCTGTGATGCCACGGTGTTTCTGTGCAGTACCTGGTATTTGTTGGTGGAGTTGAAGGGGATCTCAGCCACTTTGGGGTTCCTGCCTCTTAAGTCACGAACACTCCCGCAGCACACCTCGATGCATTTGAACAGAGCGGACTCAGATGCATCCCCCGCCGTCTCTCTCTGGGGAAACACACACAGACTCACATGAGCACAGTCGCTCACATATGCATATTACCAAATGAACACAGTCTGTCTCACTTTCCCTGTGTTTGTCAGACCACAGTGGAGGGAAGGTTTTAGCTTGTGTGTTATTTAAATGATTAAAACAAAACCCAAGAGGACATTCTTTAGTGCCATTATAGTTCTCATTCATTATGCAGGGAGCTGAGTATCATCTGCATCTCCATGGCATGTAATCGCACCATAGTGTTTCTTTTAAAGTTATGTAACAATTTAATGCAAATGTCAAAAAGCGCAATACTTTCAGTAATTTGGTGGGTGCAGCTATTTTCCATCAGAACAATCTGAAATGCTCTTTGCTCTGTTTCCTGAGGGCTTTTTAAGTATATTTCATAAGATTCACAACAAAGAAGATTACATCATTATGTGAAGAAACACTGAAAGAAGCACATTAGACCACTGCCTATTGGCAGTAATCAATATCAAATTGATCTCTATGGTTATGGCTCACAAGTGAATTTCAGCTACAAAGAATTAAAAATTCATAGTCTGTTTTATGCGGACCATTTGGCCTGCAGTAATGTGCACAAGCCGTGTTATGACAATTAATGTTTTCTTAAAAGAGGAAGAGTCTCACATAATATCTACTGTTGGGGAAAATAAAAAACAAAGCATAAAATCTTACAAATTACAAGTTTTTCTGGTGCATTTAAATGTTGTCTGTTAATTTTAACATTTGGAAAAGGTCTGTGAATGTGTGTGTAGTATTTGTCTACACTTATCCATGCACCGTCAGACATTCAAAGAGCAAAAAATTTTTTTTAAGGCTTAGAACTGATTATCTTCCATTTTGATGCACATTGCTTGATATTTGTTTTTATGCTTTTGCAGCTTGATCGATTTCAACTTCTGTGACAGAGTTATTTCTTTGATGTTTGAATCATTTATGAGAAAACTCACAACCTGTGAAATCCCTGTAGAGGAACATTCCTCAATGAGCACGGCAAATCACTGAGGTCTTGGAGACAATTTATTAAAATGATGTCCAATATACCAAAAGGGTGCCATACAAAGACAAGAAACTGCTTAGTCATTCATGAAGAGTGGCAAAACAAGGACACACTTGGCAACATTTGTCCTTGTTCGTGCCTTTTCATGAATGAATAAATAGATCAAGGAAATTCCATTTGTCTGTTTTGCGGGTGCAGACGGGGACATGTTCTGGTAATGGTAGTGGAGCCTTAGCCTTGACTGCTGTGTCTGACTGCTGTCAGGAGACACAACTGTTACTTAATGCAGAGACCAAACCTGGGCACCTTAAGGGGCAGAGAGGAGGCATGGGCTCCCGCTGGAGTCAAAAAGCTGTAATCCCTGTCGCTGAGAGCCACACAGAGCAATTGCTTCAGGTCAGTGTAGCACAAGTTGGAGGATAGTGGTTGGCAGAGCACTGGGATATTATTGACTTACCCACCCAGCAGTGTGTGTGTGTGTGTATCAGTGTGGGGGAGTCATTTCCAGCGGTGCAGCAGATTATCCATTGTGTGTGTTTATGTGTGTGAGGGAGGATGCTATATGAGCCAGCGTGTATGGACTACACCTTTGTCAACTGGTTATGGTCTGTTTTTACAACTTGTTTTATTCACTGTATGTGTTGTTTTACTGAATCTACAAGGATGTTTAACAAGAATATTTAACAATTTTCTAAGCAGTTGTTAGGTAGTCAGTGACCACATGGCCAGCTACTGTATTTCTACATCAAAAATATTGGGGTTTTTTTGCCCTAAAGTTATTAATATTTGGATATCTATCAGATCACTGGTAATTTACATCAGGTTGGGTTTCAGCCATGTTAAACAGAATTTGGAAGATGTGTCCTTTCAAATGTCAAATACACGCAGATCAGCCACACACTTCTTCTGTTAAAATCCTAACACTACAAGAGCAATTTATAAAATATTATGTATTGTTAGTTTTGCATCGCCAGGCATGTTCACATGAGGCAAACTGTTGTTCTATGTCTGCAAACACACAGTGTGTCAGAGCTTTAGCCAAGTCTGGTACTATAGACTGTCATTCTGAAATAGGAAAAAAACAAAACTCTGTGGGTTGTGACTAGTTTGTATTTCTTTAAGTGAATCAGACTGTATAAGATGCAGCAACAGTGCGTTTCCAAACTAATGCAAGCGGTGAAGATGTTATGAATGGAGTATTTGCATGTGAGGATGGGACCTGTGGTTTTAAACTGACTAGATCCAAGTTAAAGAGAATGAAATATAAAAACACACATTTTTATCAAAATGTGTAGTTTCAGCTCATAGGTATGTGCTGTTCTTTCACTTTGAAAGTGCTAACAGTCAGATAACAGAATGGAGGATAATTAAGACTAACATCATTTAATGGCAGGATTATTCCAATACAGAACATCCAGTGAGCCAATCTAATGAACTGTTAGAAACCCCAAAGTTTAATGGTGAATGGATATTCTACAGTATGTTTCTCACCAGTAAGCAAAGCACTCTACAGTGTGTGTTTCACTCATCCATTCAGAATTACCAGTGCTGGCCTGTCCTCTGGGAAAACTCTGGGTTCAGTGTGTTGCCCGAGGACACTTCAACATATTAGAGAGAGGAGCTGGGAACTGAAGCCTGCAGTTTGTGGACCAGCTGCTCTACTGCAGTCTCATACAGTATCGCAACTGTTGTGTGAAGTACCATGAGGTAAATACTGCACAGTTATGAGTAGCCAAAAAGGCATTGAAAATGTTGTCATTGTATATTTTTGTAAATAACAGATACATATCAGTATAATTAGTCAGTGAATGATCCTCCTCATGTTGCCTTTGGGTATTGGTTAGGGTGAGAGCAGGGGTGTCAACATCAGTGTAGTTCAGGAACCACATTCAGCCCGATGTGATCTCTAATGGGCCGGACCAGTAAGATAAGAACAGTCAAATAACATAACAGGCTGTGCACTTTTAAAAGCCCTTGACCAAATATAGTGTAAGATTGTGTTGAAAGTTCCTGCCCTATAATTTAGATTAGATTGTCTTTGTGTAAACTTATTACATACATATTTAGATTTGAAAGTACTCAGATATTAGAACTGCACAAGGCCATTTGACCTTGAAAAAGTAGGTCAAGGTCACATATTTTCAATGGGCTTCTGCTCCATGCCAAGATGCAATCACAGTATAAATTAAGTGCAGATACCTCAATGCATTCTTCAGATAATGCAATTACATTGTTGAATGGACTTTGATCTGTTGTTGAATAGACAGACAGATGGACGGACAGACGATAAAACAATTACTAAAAGTTGACCGAGGGGTAAAAACAAAAATTATATGATGAAAATGCATCTATATCTACAAACTGTCCTGGCAAAACTGTGAATATCATGAACAAACACAAACAACCTGAAATTTCTAAAGAAAATTAAGTGCAATTTTAACAGTGGCCTCAGTTTATCATTTACACGTGTGTATTACAATTTATAGATCACAGTTTACAAAAACACAAAACATTTCAGGTTGTTCATATTTGTTCAGGTTATTCACTTTTTTTGAAAGGATACTTTATAAATGTAAACACTTTCACAATATTTTACTTTTTTACACAAAAACAAAGTGTAAAAATTTGGAGTTGTCACCATATATAGGTTATTATGATAGTATTTTACTGGTCCGATCTACTTGAGATCATAATGGGCTGAATGTGGCTTTTGAACTAAAATGATTTTGACTGTTAATGTGTTCAGTGTAATTTTTACATTTCACAAATTCATACCATGGACCGGACTGAACCCTCTGGTGGGCTGGTTTTGGCCCGCAGGTCACATGTTTGACACCCCTGGGTAGGGCTGCATGATTAATCAATTTTAAATCAAAATCAGATTATTTAATTAGGACAGTGTTTTAAAAGGGTAATTGTCAATCGAATTTCATCTCCCTTGTGTCTCCAGGCTACCGTAGGCTCCTCCTCCAAACTGTGACAGTGGTCTCCACAGTCTTTGGTCTCCACACACCTGTACACAAATGCCATTTCCTAAGGAAGGTGAGAAGTTCATGGCTAAAAATAGCAAGAGTAAGTTGGTTGTGTGGAATTGGTATGGCTTCGAAGTTTCCGATGAAGACCAAACCAGTCCTGAAAACTCAGCCTGAAGGCGGTATCTGTCAAAGACAGCAGCATAATCAGTTTATTTCAGCTCCTCAAACATCATCACACATCAGTGGGAGCAGTGCGTTGTATTGCAGGCTGCACTCAAAAACAACATGCTGACTTCTGTTGTCTTTTGAAGTTTTACCCAAAAATTTAAATAGAAAATGGAGTTTTGGAGGAAAAAAATTGAGATTTTTATTTTTGGCCAAAATAGTGCAGCCCTACCCCTGGGTTAGTGGAAAATTGTGGTATGGTTTTAGCAACTAAGAAATACAATGCAAGTCTTTTTTTTCCATCTGTGCAAACATTTCCTATACAAATTTCACAAGGTAAGGACGTCAGCTCCAAAATGAAGCCAATGGGTAAATATGTTAAAGCTGTAATACCACCACTACTTACAGGGCTCTAAAAAGCACTGGCTCCCATTGGACTTCTCTCTAAAAAGTCAACAGATTTTTTTCCAGGACTCATTCTGGTATCATACATTTTATTTGGTCTCTGTTAAGTGGTGTGGTGGTCCATCTTTAAATTTTTCCTCCATTAATCAGATTTCACATTAAAAGCTTTGACACTTACTATATCATTGGCATCTGGTAATTTTAAAAAAGGAAGATATTTTTGCCTGATAGGCAACTCCACTGTGGTTGTAGATAACAGGATTGTTAAATCACTTTTGTTGTTGATGCGTGATGAAATTTATTGTTTTACTGAGTCAGTAAGTTAGACCTCACCTCTGACCTCTTGGTCTGTTGAGGTTACAACCCCTTTGTCCAAATACAGTCTCTTCTGGCTACAAAAACCCAACATGGCACTTGCCAAATCCTACAACCTACTGGCTTCAAATGACAAAACTAATGGGTAATGACATTGATCATATAAGATCTGGGGCACCACTACCAATTTTGGGCTCCCTGAAACATAATCATGTTGGGCCCTTGCTACAAGAAAGTGTGTGTGTGTGTGTGTGTGTGTGTGTGTGTGTGTGTGTGTGGGGGGGGGGGGTGTCCTGTGGCT
>JAPQRP010000011.1:26763192-26774123 GCA_037367295.1 Apogon hyalosoma | reverse complement strand
ACCCTGGACGTGTTGCCAGTTCATCGCAGGGCTGACATATAGAGACAAACAAACACACTCACATTCACACCTATGGGCAATTCAGATTAACCAATTAACCTGTCAGTGCATGTCTTTGGATGGTGGGAGGAAGCCGGAGTACCCAGAGAGAACCCATGCAGACACAAGGAGAACATGCAAACTCCACACAGAAAGGTCCCACGGACTGGTGTTGGAATCAAACCCAGGACCTTTTTGCTGTGAGGCACGAGTGCTATCTACTGCACTCTACTTGGTAAATGTAAAACTTTAATTGGTGATTTTTTATTTTTTATTTTTTGTTGTGGTGCAAAAGGGCACACAGCAACATTTCAGCCTTATGGCCTTTAACCCTATCAGAAAGATGATGAAAGAAAAGGGATACCACGTTGAAACGTTATACCCGGCAAGGCTTTGTGTGTTTTATGACAATACCCCTGTTATTTACAATAGCACACTGGAGGCTACAGATGACCTAAAGAAGAAGGGCCTCATGGACCATATGGGAATGGAGGAGTCAGTGCCACACACACCCAAACAGAGGAAACCCGCCTGGGAAACAGTAAGAGAAACCCCACGCTGGAATAGGCAGGAGAGGGTGAAACATGTAGGAAAAGCTGAAGGGGTTCAAGCGCAAAGACAACTACGCCTGATTCGTTCTGGACGAGTGCTGTTATATGGGAGAGGAGAACTAATGGGAGATTGAACAACTTTTCTCTATCAAGATCAACATGTTACAAATGACCATCATTTGGGAATTTGAACGCTTCCTCCATGCGCACCACTATGATAGACAAGAGATGGACAAGAATGGTGGCACAGCAAGGGGCCCCCTGGGCTTCTAGGGACTCTTCTCACCTCTATGAAGGTAGACTTACACTTCAGTTTTGGAAGTCACCTATGTTACTTGTTCAGGTGTGTTTATGTTCTTTATTTTGCAGACCTATGTTGTGTTTTACACAGCATCTAGTGTTTTACAGGTTTATAGCATGCTGTTTTATTGATGGTGGTTGAACAGCACTCTAAGGTAATTACCCTTAATATGAATGGTTTACATAATCCCATTAAAAGAAGTAAAACTCTTGCTAAAATGAAATGCGAAAAACATGATATCTTATTTGGCAAGAAACTCACCTTTCTGCCACAGAACATGAAAAAATATGCAAGACAGGATTTAAAAAAATGTATTATTCTTCTACGCAATTCAAGAGGAGTTGCTATATTACTACCAAAAAAGGGAATTTTCAGTTTTCATCACAAAAATGTGACAAGGAAAGACGCTATATACTGGTTAAGGGATATATAGATCATAAAGAAGTTACACTGTTAAATGTTTATAGACCATCAGGTAAAGATAAACACCTGATAAAGACTATTTTTTAACCTTATAGCGACATAGATTTCTAGTGTGTTTATATGTGGAGGAGATTGGAACATCTATCTAAATCCTTTGATGGATGCCTCCAGCAAATTTAAACAAGTACAATCAGAAGCAATACTTATTGAAAAAATTCTTAAAGAAGTAGGGATGGTTGATGTGTGGAGAAACCTACACCCATTAGACAAGAATTATACTTTCTTCTCTCATTCCCATTTAACACATTCAAGATTGGATTTTTTTATGCTAAAATCTGAAAGACATAGAATTATAAACTGGGTGAGAGATAGATCATGCAGGAGTGTATTTAACACTCCACTTGGATAATGATCACAAGGAAATGCTGTGGAGCCTCAACACTGGTCTTCTGAAAGAGAAAACATTTTTGAACTTTGTAGAGGAAATTCAAGAGTACATGAGTAATAATAATAGTTGTGGAGTCTCCCCTAGTATTTTATGGGATGCCTCTAAAGCGGTGCTTAGGGGTTAACTGATAATGTGGTCTTCCCTAAAGAAGAAAGAAAAAGAAAACCATATTAATAATTTAATTGCTGAACTTAAGTCTCTAGAAAAAGACTATATGCAAAGTAATAACAATGACACATTAATATATAATGTAATGTAATGTGACAAAACAAGCAATGAATAGACTGTATGAGGATCAGATAGAAAAAAGGTGAAGTTTACTAAGCAAAATTATTATGAAAATGGTCCTAAAGCTAAAAAACTTCTTGCTTGGAGGATACATAAGCAGCAAGCTGAGAGATTTATACATAGAGTGAAAAACCCACTTGACAATAAAATATACCATAACTTGAAAGATATTCAGAAATCCTTTGTAGAGTACTATACCCACCTATATTCCCAACCTTATACACCTGATTTGATAGCTGCAGATACTTTTCTTTCTTCACTTGATTTACCATCAATAGGAACACAACAAAATGAAAAATTAAATCAGTTAATAACAGACGAAGAAATTAGTACTAAAATTTCTAAACTGTAAGGGAATAAGATGGCAGGAGAAGATGGTTACCTGGCTGAGTGGTATGAACACTTTAGACAATTATTCCACAGCTCAAAAGCTGCTTTAATCATGTTCTCAAAGGTGGGGAGAAACCGCCATCTTGGAGACAAGCTGTGATTTCTGTAATTCCTAAACCAGATAGACAAAACTTTATATGGTTCTTATAGAACAATATCAGTTTTAAACATTGATTATCCACGAGTTACAACAATATTAGCTAAGAGGCTTGAATTAATAATTCCTGAATTAACAGACACAGACCAAACTGGATTTGCCAGAAACAGACAAACTCCTGATAATGTAAGATGAGCCCTTCATCTTTTTGACAAAATGAAAAACACCGAGTCAATAGCTTTAAGTTCAGATGCCAAAAAGGCATTTGATTCAGTCAGTTGGAATTATCTTTATTTAGTTTTAGGCAGATTTGGGTTCAATAGTGACATTGTTGGATGTTTAAAATCAATATATAATAATTCTCCCTCTGCCAGAATTAAAATTAATGGGGACCTTTCAGACACAATATGGCTAGAGAGAGGCTGTTGTCAAGGTGTCCACTCAGCCCATCTTTGTTCGCACTTTTTATTGAGCCTCTTGTACAGGCCATTAGACAACATAAAAATATTTCAGGTATTATTTTTTGGCAGCACAATACATAAAGTTTGTTTGTATGCCGATGACATTCTTCTCACACTAACTAAACCAGAAAACAGTTTACCCACACTGTTATCCTTACTCAAGGAATTTGGGGCTTACTCTGGATACAAACTAAATCTACAGAAAACTCAGTCCATTTACTTAAATTATCTACTGTCATATAACATTCAAAAGATTACTAAATTTAATTTAAAAAATAATTGTGTTAAATATTTAGGAATGCAGATACCTAAAGATTTATCAAAACTTTTTGCCAAAAATTACACCCCACTGACTTCAGAGATTAAGTTTGACCTACAGCGTTGGTCTCTGTTGCCAGTGAATATGTACAATAGGATCGACATAGTAAAAATAAACTTGCTGCCAAGACTACTTTACCTATTTCAGGCACTCCCAATACATGTATCCTCCAAGCAATTTGATGATTGGAACAGAATTATCTCAAATTTCATTTGGGGTGAAAAAAAAAAAAAGAGAATATGATTTCAAATGTTACAATTACAAAAAGAAGAGGGAGGGCTAGCTTTACCTGGCTTAGAGAATTGTTATAGAGCAGCGCAGTTGCAGGTGCTGATAGGTTGGTGTGATCCGAGATGCGAGGCTAAATGGAAAGAGAGAGATCAATCTTTTTTTGAGACACCTATCCAATCAATGCTTGGGGATCACCCCCTTATCAGAAAACATCTAAACTCACATTTGTTGCCTGCATAGATAACAGTACCACTAGACATATGGTATAAAATACTGAAAAACAAAAATACTGAGAGGAATGCCAGATTCTTACGTTGGACAGCCTTTGATACAGATTTTTTACTTGCTAAAACAGATTATGGATTTAAACAGTGGTCTCAAAAGGGTATCACTAGTTATTGGAACATTTTGAAAAGAAATATTCTGAAAAGTTACCAACAACTGTCAGAAATATACAATTTGACATGATTTGATCTAAACATGATTTGTTTAGATACCTTCAGATGAGATACTATTTTGACAAACAGGTTAAATTAACAGAAGAGGAGAAGGACTATGGTCTGGTTCAAATTCGTATTGATTTGTGTAAAGGAAATTCTACCAAAAAACAAATATCAAGACTTTACTTATGTTTACAAAAACGGAAGAACCTTTCCACAACATATATTAAAGTAATATGGGAAAAATAAGTCTGCAGATGAGTGGTCAAATATATGTAAAACTGCAATGACTACTTCTTGTTCAGGTCAGTGGAGGGAATTTATATGGAAAAACACTGTACATTTTTTTTGTAACACCTCATATCAAAAGTAAACAGTATAAGAATCCGAACAGAGCTTATTGTTGGAGGAATTGTGGCTTTGTGAATGCAGGGCATTTCCACATTTTTTGGGACTGTAGATGATTGTAGAAGATTGTACCCTACTGGTCACTGCTGATAAAGGAAATTAACAATATAATAGCAATGGACTTACCATTTGATTTTATTGTGAATTACTTGGGTAACCTACCACAAGAGATGAGGAACTCTGACCGATATCTTTTGTTAATATTATTAGCAGGGGCAAAAAAAGCCATAACTCAAAAACGGTTGTGCGAAGATCCCCCAGCACTTCTGGACTGGATATATGTTGTGAATTAAATTTATGATATGAAAAGACTGACCTTCTCACTAAGATTTTCTACTGATAAATGTAAAAGATATTGGAGAAAATGGAACGTGTATGTTGATCAAAGAAATCCTTGACCTGTATAATCTTATATTTATATATGCTTATTTTGCCCTTTCTGCCTAATTTGTTTTGAACCTGTCTGTATTTTATTTCTCTAAAGATTGAACCTAGATGCTCTAACTGTTATGGTCTGTCTTTTGGGGTTTGTTTTGTTTTTGTTTATTCTATCTACTGTAAAATTTGAAGATAAAAATAAAGTATAAAAAAAAAAAAATTCAGCATGGACTAGATATACCTTAGCTTGGATATTTCCTTCTTGCTTGAAAAATGGGTCACTGGTGTGTGAAAGGCTGCACCAGTAATTTGAGCAGTCGAAAATTCAACTGTGGCATATAATTTTTCAGTTTTCCCACATGGAAAAGGGGTTATGGGCAGCAGATGGAGGACATAACAAAGAGATGTCGGATTGTGTGGGTTGCTGCAGTGAGATGCAAGGACATCACTTTCAACAACATATCTTCTTTTGTGCGAGTTTGCTCTCGACATTTTCACAAAGGAAAAATAAAAGTTTTTGTTTGTTTAAATAATGACTCTATAGGCCGATTTTCTGACCTGTAAAATTCGCTAGAGCTGATGTTGTATTTTACCGTTGTTTACTCAGGTAAACAACACAGAGGGAAGGCAGCACACCTTCATTAATCTAGTCTTCTTAAATCTATTAAATTGTTATAGGAAGGTAGTTAAGAATACACATCGCAATCACATAAGCCTTTTCACCTCATTTTTATTTCACTTCAAGCACACACACGTTTGACTATCACTACTACTTTATTAACCCCCTACCATTCGGGGGTGATTTTGCTTAAACACCTGAAAAATACCTCTCCAAATGAAAATTACAGCTGTTCTTCAACTATTTGGAGTACAGATAAAAAAATGGGCTCTTTGTAAAGGTAATACCCTGTAGTTTGTACTAAAGCAATCACTTTTGCTGTTTATTTGACAGGTAAAAACCTGTATACCTAGAAACACAAATAAATTTAGATTTTTTAACCCCTAGCCTTAATTTTGTTGTGAAAACAAGGGTGTATAAAGCTGCATTTGGTAGGTATGGACTGAAACACACCAATTGCCAACAGACCAATGTCTTGGCACTTTACGGTTCAAAGTTGAGAACTTTATTTGTAATAATGTCAATTTTAGAGCATTTTTTCTATGGTTATGTTTATGCATTTACAGAGGGGAAATTTGGGAATTATCAATTTTTCCACAGTGGCTAAATTTGAAAATTTTTGGAATAAAAATTAATAACTTTTGAATGCTTCAAATACACATATTTTAGCAAAAATTTATGAAAATAAATATTTCCTATACAAAATTACCACTGTCTATTGTAAAATAAAGTCAAAACTAGTATTATGGTCCAAAAATACCATTGTCATATATCCTCGTATTCAGCAGCTCATTGGCTATCTGCCTGTCACTCCAGATTATAAATGCGACCTAATTTGTTGGAACAGCAGCAATGTGAGCTGGACATGACCATTTACCTGTCTCTGACACTTGGTTGACTATCCCTCCTATCAGTCACCCCGGGACACTTTAGATTGGCCAAGGTGTCAATCAAATGCTAACAAGTTCGTCTATCAATCTATACCGGTATACCGGCAAAAAAAGTAAATTATGGACGGTATCTTTGTGGAAAATGGAAACAAATTACCAACATAGATTTCAGGTTGGACAAATATTCCTGCAGTTTCTGTGCCTTTGTGGATCTTACATGTGTTTTGGACCTAAATACTTTACTGGATTATGTTCGCTGGAGTGTTACGAGGAAACCAATACCATGTTTGCCCGGATCGATAGATGATTGATCAGATGACAGCCTTCAAAAGGAAGATAGGCCAAATTTCTCATATTTCGCTTTTCTGGAAAACAACCTTATGTGTATGTGGTGTTGCTGTTGCACTTCAGAATGGTTTATATATTGGGAAAGATGAGTTTGTTAGCTTTCATTTGATGTGCAACAAGTGGAGGTACATTAATGTGGGAGCTGTATATACAGGTGGTATTAAAATAATGTCATCTATGTGCGGGGACTGGGACATAAGGCTGATAAGAGTCTAACTAGACTAATGACAGCTTAGAGCAGACCTGGGCATTGTAAGGCCCAGGGGCCACATGTGGCCCGGTAGCTGACCCTGACTGCCCCACATGAGGTCATTGGCAAATTAAGAGTCAATGCAAATATATATCATTGTAATATACGTAACCAATACAACGCCACTGCTTTTATTTTGAAGGATCTGCTAAATTAATGTTTTTTCACACATACTTTTTGTACTTAGCATAAGGATTATGCACTGATTGGTTTGGTAGTCAGTTTCAGCCCATGAAGATGTCAGCTAATGCCAAAAAAAGAAAGACTGGTTAAGAATGCACAGTTTTTAACAAGACATGGACTTCTAAGTATTTCTTTACTGAAGTCAAAGGTAAAGACTCCATGACACACAGCCCCCCCGCTTGTCCCTCACACCTCTCCAGGTGAGGAATCAGCTCAGGAGGATAAAGACCAGGAAGGATGCAGGACTGGACGGCCTGAGTTCCAGGCTCCTCAGCTCCTGCTCAGACCAGCTGAGTGGGATCATTGGACGTCTGTTCAACCTAAGCCTGAAACTGGAGAGGGTGCCATGTCCTTGGAAGACATCCTGCTTCATACCTGTTCCAAAGACCTCGCATCCTAAGAACCCTAGCTGCTACAGGTCAGTGGCCTTAACATCCCACCTTATGAAGGCCCTGGAGTAGCTGGTCCTTACCCACCGGTGAGCTCATCCATGGACCCACTGCAGTTCGCATACCAGCCTGGCAGGGTGGACGATGTCTTCATGTGCCTCCTCCATCGAGCTCTGTCCCACCTGGAGTCACCTGGGTGCTCTGTTCGGGTCCTCTTCCTAGACCTTAGCAGTGCTTTCAACACCATAAGGCCGGATATCCTGAGGCACAAGCTGGAGCTTTCAGGGGTAGACCATCACCTCACATACTGGATTGTGGACTACCTCACCAACTGCCCACAGTATGTGAGGACCCAGGACTGTGTGTCAGAGACTGTTCTCTGCAGTGTAGGGGCCCCCCAGGGAACAGTGCCAGCACTGACACTGCTTACCTTTCCCACCTGTCACCCACCTGCCACCCGCAGAAGTTCTCAGATGACTCTGCCATTGTTGGCCTCATCACAGATGGGGATGACCAGTCGTACAGAGAACTTATTCAGGACTTTGTGGACTGATGCCAGAGAAACCACCTCCAGATTAATGCCAGTAAGACCAAGGAGCTGGGTGTGGACTTTCGTCGGTGCCCCAATTCCTCCTCATCACAAGTGAACATCCAGGGAAGGGACATTGAGATGGTGACATCTTATAATTATCTGGGTGTTCATCTGAACTGGACTGGACTGACAACACCACTGCACTTCATAAAAAAAGGTCAAAGCAGACTCTATCTGCTCAGAAGGCTGAGGTCCTTTGGACTGCAGGGGGTACTCCTGAAGACCTTTTATGACTCTGTTGTGGTCTCAGCCATCTTCTATGGCATGGGGGAGCAGCATCACAGCAACTGACAGGAAGAGACTGGACAAACTGATAAAGAAGGCCAGCTCTGTCCTAGGGTGCCCTCTGGAACCTGTGGAGGAGGTGGGGGAGACAAGGTTGACAGCCAAGCTGTCCTCCATGATAGACAAAGACTCCCACCCCCTCCAACACACACTCACTGCACTAAGAAGCTCCATTTGTGACAGGATGTTACATCCGGAGTGTGTGAAGGAGAGGTATTGCAGGTCTTTCCTGCAGGGATCCATCCCTGCATCTGTGCCACACTGACATCAGACCCACAGACACTGCACGCTCTGCCAGAAGAGGTAACCGAACACAGCTGAGGAACATCCACACACCACAAGCGGCTGAGACAGGAGACGCTGATGAGCATGACAGTGCTGAGGGAACACAGGAGGCTGCAGAATGTGGTCAGCTATAGACTGATGAGGGGAAACAGGAGGCTTCAGGGGAAAGTTGCCTGGTCATGAATTTTGTATATTTTGCAGTACAAAACTGCATTTGACACTGTTTTAATTCATTTCAGTTCAATTTAGTTTTATTTGTAGAGCCCTATATCACAACACGGTTGCTTCACAGAAATAGTTGGGCCCTGAGGTCTCCTCCCAGTTGGACACACCTGAAATATGGAGCCAAAACAAGGACTTTAATGTTTGATATTGAAAATTTAATTTTGCATTGAAAACACACCTTGAAAAATGAAAAAAGAAACATTCGCATTTAAAAACGTGTACCCGTGGCATGAAGCAGGTGCCAGAGCCTCTCCTTGCTTAAAATCCTTTCCAGGGTGTGTTTGTTTATTACAATCCCATGTGAATTTGCAAGCAAATTAAGAATTTCATCAGTTGTAAAGCCACGTTTAAATTAATCCTCAGTCCATGTCTGACCAGGAGATGCCAAAGAGCTGCTGCTGTAACTGCTGTGGAAAGGTATCTCATAATTTTGACTTTTTATCTCATAATTTTGATGTTTTATCTCATAATTATGACTTTCTTAACTCATAATTATGACTCATGATCTCATAATTTTGACTTTATCTCAAAATTATGACTTTCTTAACTCATAACTATGACCTTTTATCTCATAATTTCAACTTTTTATCTCATAATTATGACTTTTTATCTCATAATTATGACTTACCATGGGGATTTTTTTTTTCAATGACGGAAACAGGTTTTCATAGTTCTCTGTACTCCTCTGGGCTAATATTAGGCAATTAATAAGTAGCAAAACTCAAAAAAGAATTGTTAACTCACTAGTCACAAGACAATAATCCGCCATTTGTGAACATTATAAACAATATTATGTCTTGTCAGGATTACAACCTATGATTGTTACATACTGCTACCGGACTTTTACATTGCAGCATTAGCAGTCAGCAAAGCATATATTTTAATGCCGTGCAAATTATTGCAGGGCAATTTAATCATGCAGATGTAACCACCAGCATGTAAAGTGTGCCACTTGAGGAGGTAACACACTGGACATGGTCTACTCTAACATGAAGCTGGGCCAGCCAGTCTGACCCCATGTCATGTTTCAATCCCTGCATATGCCCTCCTCAGGAAAACTGATCTTACCACCACAAAAACTGTGAAAACTTGGCTTGATGGTGCCTCTCAGGTGCTACAGGACTGCTTCAACAGGACCAGCTGAGACATTTTTGAACATCCAGACCTCGAGATGTTCACTGACAGTATTTTGTTAAGAATAGCATAGACAATGTGACTGTGGACAGATGCATTCAAATGTATCCCAAACAGAAGCCCTGGATTAACCACAAGGTCAAATGGCTGCTGAAGGAGAGGAATATTGCCTTCATATCATGCATTTTATTTATATCTTTGGGCACTTTGGGCAACTTGTGTTGTTTTAAATGTATCATATAAATAAACTTGACCTTGACCTTGAGGTCTGGCAATCAGGCTCTGTATAATGTGGCCTGAGCCAACCTGAAGAAAGGCATCAGGACACAATGTTGGACTACAGGAGGAGGATCGAGGACAACCAGGAAAACAACAATAGCAAGCAAGTGTGGGAGGAGCTCCAACCTCACAGAGGAGAAGCATGAGGTGAGGTGCCTGCTGTGGGCCATCAACCTGAGGAAGGCAGCTGGACCTGATGGCGTCTGGACAGGTGCTGAAGGACTGTGCAAGACCCAATGGCTGGAATCTTCACCAGGATCTTCAACCTCAGTCTCAGTCCCATCCTGCCTGAAGTCCTCCACTGTCATCCCACTGCCAAAGAAACCCCACTTCACCAGTCTCAATGACTACCAGCCAGTTGCACTCACCCTAGTGGTGATTAAGTGCTTTGAAAAACTGGTAAGGGGCCACATCACATCATCCCTCCCACCTACCTTTGTCACCATTTTGCATATAGGGTGAACAGATCCACAGAGGATGCTGTAGCTACAGACCTCCATGCTGGACTGTCCCACCTGGAACTATGTATGTCTGCTTTTTGTGGATTACAGTACCCTTTTTCCCCCCAGACTGTTGTACAAACTGGTGGACCTGGGTCTCCTGCTGCTATAGGCTTAGACTGCTGGGAGACTCATCTTGATACACTGGGCTCCTCTCTGCTCTGCCTCCTCCTCTCTG
>JAPQRP010000011.1:26680719-26688661 GCA_037367295.1 Apogon hyalosoma | reverse complement strand
TGAATTCAACAGACACAGGAATGGAATGGCTGTCATACATGCACACATGCTGATTTCACAGGAAAATGCAGAGGTCTCTGAATTTTTTCCAGAGTTGGAGTAACTAACTCTGTCAGTTCTTTTAGCTTTTTCTTGAGCTTTTTCACTAAACTGAACAATAATTTTGTCTTAAGACACAAACATGTAAAAACCAAACCCTAAATCATATGCAAATGGAATGACAGACATTTACAGTCATTACTTTCAAACTGTGCTCTACATACTACATTAAATTACAAAAACTATATAAACTTATATTTTCAAAGACTTGTTGAACTTGTATTTGTTTAATAATTCCAACTTAAATTTTGCCATTTCATCCTTTCAACACTCTTGAAAGCTTTTTGCAATAGAATCAGTGAGGATTATTATCTTATCTATTATCTTCCTGTACTGTTTGAAGGACATTTTAACACCCCTCTAATGTGCATGTTTTGTCAGTACTAAAAAATATCTCAGACTTCTGTGACCTCACTATTTCAAAATAACTCATCATTAGCAATTAGGAAAAAACATTTGCATAAGTCTCCAACATTATATGACTGATGCAAAGTTATGACACCAACAACAACTTGCATGCAACACTTACTGTGTTCAAAACCAGAATGATGAGACAAAATGCACTGAGGGCACTAATAATGGGAACTACCGGGGGGCTAGGGTTAGGAAACAAAGAGAGCAAACTCTGATGCTTTTTTGACAACACTTTTACTGATGTTACTATGGTGCACACAATTATCTGTCACCTTTTACTGAAGTAAGCAGTTCAACAGCAGTAAGGAGTATAGGCATACAGATTAGAGGAAAAAGACTCCTATTGTGATGCTTTTTGAGAACTGCTTTCAGTGCAGACTGGTGAAAAAGAAGCTCTACTACATAACTGCAATGGAAAAACACTCCAGCTCTCACTTCTTGTCAATATAAGTTCGTTGCTTCAGTAACATGACCTTGATTTGGCTCCTTCAACTAAATGAAGCTGCTTGTGGACTGCCAATTTAACGCTGTAAATCAATATATTGTCACAGCAGAGGAAAAGAATTTCAGTGACAAAATGTAACAGATTCCTACACTTAGAAATACACAACCTATCAAAAAAAAAAAAAAAAGTTACAGACAACATTCTGTTGGACCAAGTTTTGATTATGGGATGCATTTGCAGTGGCATCTTTTATTCAACACAATTGTTATGCAATATCACAATTTCTGTCATTTATTGATACTGGCATTTATTTCCTTCCATAGTTGCCTTAATTGTTTACTAAAGTCTTGCGTTGATTATGGAGTCAGACCACTGTACAAAGTCTGCTCCATCACATCCCATAGATCAGGGGTGTACAATACATAGATTGTGACTGCATTAAAAAAAAAAAAAAAAGAAAGAAAAAACCTATCTATGGCCTAAATGACTGTTGTCTACGTTCCAGCCAGGATTTAAACCCCAGTCAACTGCATCTAAGGCTGTGTTCAGACAGCAGGTCTTAACGCACAATTTTTTGGTGAAATCCAATTTTTTGTGTGCTCATTCATATAACACATTAATTGCAACATATATCATTTCTGAGTATGGACTGAATGTGACCCTGAAGTGACCCGCATGCGCAAAAGAGGTCCTGAAACACACGACCACACAGGCACGCACTGTGTTTATGGAAGTAAATATGGAGGCATCTCGTCTCGGTGTGTCTGTGGCACTGATCTTTATTGCTCCTCCTCCTGGGAAGCAGAATTGTGATGTTTGTCGCATTTCAATGACGTAAAGGTCAGATAAATGTGACCTGGCTGTTCAGACTGAGGTCGCATTGCAAAATATTAGATACATATCGACTTTAGGACCACAAATGAAAGTGGCCTGGGTCAGATTAGTGCTGTTCAAACTGTCTTTAACAGATCGGATACAGATCACATATGGGCAAAAAAATCAGATTTGGGCCACATTTGCCTGCAGTCTGAACATAGCCTAGGTCAGCAGTGTTGTCTACTGAGCTATTCACTGACATATATATCAGAATATAGTGAAGGTAGAATATTTTTCCTTTGTCATTTTAAAATTAGCACCCACAGGCCAGAAAAGTGTGGACACCCCTGCCATACATTCTCAACAGGGTTCAGGTCTGGAGCACTCTTTCACATTTTGATCCTGAAGAATCCTGGCTCTGTCATCTCGGAATATGAAAAAAAAAAAGTAGGCCTGGGGCCTCATGTACAAAGACTTGCATGGCTTTCATACTGATGGGTAATCACTCCATCCATTTCTCTTCACTCTGGAACATGGTCAGTCTGGACTCATCAGACCACATGACCTTCTTCCACTGAAACACAGTCAGATCTTTATGCTCTCCATCAAACAGATGGTTGTCACTGCTTCAGTTAAAGGATTAAAGAACTTGTTGCAGCTGAAACATTAATCACAGCAGTAATTATTCAGTGGAAGGATTTTAACTGTTTGAATTAATCCAGGTGGAGACTTTCTTTTGGTTGGGCTGTGTGTATGAATGAAGAGAATGATTCCCAGATTAAATGTTTGTAGTTGATCGATTGATGTATTTATTTCAAATATGAATGAGTGTTTTGTTTTGGTTTTTTTTACATTAAATGTTTTGAATACTTAATAATACTTTTATTTCACTTTTAAAAATTAGAATTTAAAGAACAAATATTGAGACACTAAAGCAATTTTCATAACAGGATAAGGTTTTAACATTTACCAGATTTTAAATGGGAATGCATGTAATTATTTTCATTTTTAGCTGCTGTGACAGTGGAAACATCATGTCAACAGCCTTTAAACATATTTTCCCCACATGTATTCCGCTATGATTAGACACAGTAACTTTACAACCCTGAAGTGAAAGATTTCAACATGTCTAGTGGCATTTAGAAGTTACATCTAAACAGGCAGTGTGGCGGACAGCAGTCCTCAGACCGTTCAGGGGCTGCAGTCAAGCAGGTCAGTGGGTATCAACCAAAGACTGTGTGTGTGTGTGTGTGTGTGTGTGTGTGTGTGTGTGTGTGTGTAACTGCCTGAATATGAAGCAGAGCTTTTGGCCAAAGTGTGTGCATGCTCACTGAACCCTACCTGCAAATTTAGTCAAAAAAAAAGAAAATGACCCCTCATTTTGCCACCCTGTGAATGTGAAAGGTTGTAAATGGATAGTGATCTCTCATTTTCAGTTCATCATTATTGCATTTAGGTAGATGGCTAACAGAGTCAGTTTAGCTCTCACCAGCCTCCACAGAGCAGACGTTTCAAGGTTTAATTCCAGTTGCTTTGCTCTTTGAAATAATCAAATAGCAGTCATTGGTCTGTATTAAAAAATAAAAAACCTATTCTCAGTGTGTATGCAAATATCTTCAGTAGCTAATAGATCCTGTGCTGGTTTAAAATGACTCTCACTTTCAAGTATTCAGCTATTGCAATTGGTAAAATATTTAATGAAGTTTTTTTCCTTGATTAGTTGACAAACGAACAAAACCTCAGCCTGGGAATGGAAAGAAAGCAGACCACAGACGTTTTCATCTACTTTGTGTTGTGTTGACAACAGCTGCGTTGGGGCTTTAATTTTTATTTCTCTTTACAACATATTACACAGAGTCATCAAAAATTGTTGTTAGTGTTGTGGAATTATCACAAGCATTAAAATAAATGTGTAAAAAAAAAAAAAGTAAGAAGCTCCAGTCACTTTCAAATAAAGAGGTGTTAACAGTGCAACTATGACTAATACAGTTCAGAATACATACAAATAAAACATCTTTTTAGGTTATTTTAGTGCTGTTTGTCTTATGTCAGGTGTCTGTGTGGCTTTGCTGAAAAAAAGAAGAAAACATTCAAACTAATCCATGTGAACGGATAGTTAAACAGCTTCTAGTGAAACAGTTCTCCAGTTATAAAGTTGTGGATTTTAGCACCTCCATTCCAGTTATGAATTTTAAAGGAACATTCAAGTCGACACTATCCACCCTGCATATCAAGCGCGTAGATCGCAATCCATCTATGGCTCAGGGTTGGGGAAGGCGCACCCTTAAAAGACAGCTGTGGGGAAGAGAAGGCTCTATCTGTAGTGATACATATGGATTTTTGGCTTGGCGTAACACACACCAGATAAGTCTCTTCCACCAAAGCTCTCTCCCACAGCAAACACCTTCCTCCCACCCCCCCGTCATTTTTTTCCTCTTCCCAGCCACCTCGCTCTGAATCTGAGGTTAACCAGACCCTTATCTGCTCTCATCTTCTCTTTTATCACTGCACAACAACCTCAATTCCCCTTCTTCTATAGAACAAAACACGTACCAAAGAGGCAGCCACACAGTACCATCCATAACACGCAAGGTCAGAAACACAAAGGATATTCCATTACATTTCTGTCCTGCACTGATAGACATGTTTCTACATGTGTCTTCTTGTACACACATAAAACAATATCTTAGAAATATTATTGGCTTTACTTAGGGTGATGTACAGGTTGTTGCTTTATATCAAATCTCATTTTTAACACACTTAAACAAGACACACATATACATAAAAACATATTTGCAATTGGAAATGAGCTAGCTAGATTATAAGTTTCTGTTTGGCATCTTCAGTAGAACAAAAAGGTGGATTTACAACCCAATCGCCAGGAAAAAAATGTTGGCACTGTGAACCATGGACACAACTAATGTCACATTTGTGAACCAAATATACCTCTTTTGACATAGGTGGTTGTGGTGGATGGATTGCGATTTTACATCCAAAAAAACACACCACCAAAGGCTTGACATTGCACCCCTAAGGTTCTGACAATAAAAATGCTTCGATAAAAAGACTCTGGTTTTGTTTAAACTTTACTAAACAGATCGGGACTCAATATTTCCATGTTCGATTCCTCATTAGACACAGCTTTTCTGTATTGAGTCTGTTCTACAATGTGCAAATACCAATGCTGATCACTAATGCTAATGCAAGGTGTTGTGTGCATGAAGATGGGTAAAATAGGAAAGACCAATTGAACCTTAACCTTTCATCTTTGCAGACTTTTTCAGGTATAGACAACAAAAGCCGTTTGGTTCAGGCTGGAAAAAGATACTGGCTTGGTTGAAATTTTGCTAAATAGATCATGATTCCTTTTTTTAATTGCATCTATATGAAATCTATACAGAATAAAGACACTTTGGTGAAGGCTAAGAAAAGATCGGTTTGGTTTTTGACATTACTAAATAAATCACTGACTTTTTATGAGCCTTTTTCCTAACCCCAACTAACCATCAGTGCTTAAAGCAAACCCAAAAATGTTTTAAAAATTTATAAAAGTAATGTCCAACAGGCTTATTTGAAAAATGGTTGGATCAGTTAAAACACTCTGAAGTAAATATACAAATGAATGAATGTTGATATGGAACACATTTTTGGTACATGTACAAATATATATTGTATATATATTTCTGGGTTTGCATATAGGTACAATGGCCAACATTTATTCTGGCGACAGGGCTGGGATATCTGCCTGTGTATTTCCTTCCTTTGCCGGTAAGAGGCGGACGAGAGCATTTTAGCCTTCGAACCAGCAGAAATGTGGCAGTAAAAGGGGTTTGAAGGAGGGGACATGCCTTTGAGGGGGGTGGCATTTGAAGGGCAACTGTCGATCACTGGGCAAGATGGAGGGAGGGGAAGGAGAATCTGTCGTAGAGTTTTGAAAAAGGAGGAGAAGGATGAGAGGAAGGACAAGAAGAGAGGAGAGCATTGAGCTGTAGGGCTGACAGTCAGATAAGAAGAGGCTTAAAGAGTGGAGTGGATTGTGTAAAGGCCTTTTCTGTAGGGGAATAAGGCAGAGCCGAGTCACTAGACGACAGGAAGAGGAAGAGATAAAGGAAGGGACAAAGAGAACGAAAAGAAACTGTTGTTTGGAAGAAGTGAGTCCTGAGATGGGAGAATAGATGTAGAGTGAATAATAAGAGAGCGCAGACAGCAGAGGAGAGGAAACGATGGAGAAGGAGATATCTTGTTCCCAGCACGTGCTACAATAATTAGCCCTAGGTTGGTGGGGAGAAACGTGCGGGTGGATTAACCAGACCTAAAATAACTGTGAGAGCGCAGGAGCTGCACCTCTTCCTGGTAAGCCCCTTTGGTCAAGACTCCTGAGAGCGTCCGGCGGGCCTCGAGGGGGTGGGGGCCGTGTGACGTCATTCTCGGTTGTCAGTCACCGGCCGTTGAGTTAGCAGCGGACACAACTCAGGCACAAACAGCAGGACAGCGGGCGACCCCTCCCACCCCGGCTCACCTCCCCCCACCCTCCTCCTGATGGCTGAAAAATGTGCAGCTGTTACAGTAAGCCCGTACACTCTTATAGCGCCAGAAATAGCCCCATTTAGCCAGGGCAGGGACACAGCGACAACCTCCATTAGCTCAAATGTGAGAGGATTGAATCACCCCAAGCTTGAGGGCTTGAACCTCTATCTAAGCTGGCTGAGGGCAGGAATCATATTTCTCTCCCACTATCATTCTCTTCTCCCTCTCTGCCTCGCTTTTTCTCTATCTGAAGTCCAGAGTGCACTCACAGCTCCACTCAGCGAGTGCAACTGAGTCGTAAACATTAAGGGGGAGGAAGATTCAGGGAACTCTAAACACGAGGGGATGTCTTTCAGGTTCCTCTTAAGGGAGTAATGTGTGCAGTTAGGCCTTAAACACTTTTACAGTTTGCCCAATGAGTGAATACAGGGTCTCTGATGAGGCGCTGTAAAAATTATTTGACACTGTTGCCACTGATATAGCAAGAAAATTCTTACAGCCAATGCTGTCTTGAAAGAGAAGAGATAATGGGAAATAATGGGGGCTGCATCAGGCTGGGCAGAAAAGGAGGGAGCAGACTAGAGGAGTGGAGGCAGTCATGGAGAAGTCAGACCTTTATCTACAGGAAAAAGAAAAGAAAAAGAAGGGGAGGGAAGTGACAGAGGAAGAGAGACAGGATAGAGCAGTTAGCATATAAATCACTTCTGTAATTTGAATTAACAAGAAAAGTCAGGAAATTCACAGAGAAGGAGCAAGAAATGGGATAGAGGAGAGAGGAAAAAGAAAGTGAGGGGGAAAGTTAGAGCTTGACACGTTGCCTCCGAAAGAAAGCAAATTGGCTTGTCCCCACAGCTGGGAGATCCGTGATGCGTATCAGATGCACTCGAGAAAGTGTTTTTTTCACCGGATAGGATCACAATGAAAGGAGCCAGAAAGGCAAACCGGGGAAGCAGCTTTTTAGATTTTGTTATCAAACCCAGGCAGTCTTAGGGTCTTGCTTCAAATGGCATATCTTATGACCTGACAGAAGTAGTCGGGGTGTCGGCTGGTGTAAGAGATTATCACCACATCTTAGATCTCTGGCCCTGCGTCATCAACCTGTGACGATGGCAGATATTATTGGACTCATTTATGGGGACTCAGGTTGGAGTTGTGGGGACGTACAGTAAGCTAAACCCCCCCCACCCCCCACCTTTTCCTCCTCCTTGCCCTCCTCTCCTCCACACCCCTACTTATTTAAATGTGAGCCGGTTGGCGAGACGAGAGAGCAAGCCAAGGGGTTCAGGTCTCGCAGTGCCCTCATGGCCAGGCTTCTCCTCTCCGTTTTTGCGGGTCAGCTCCAGTTCGATGGTCATCAGCACCCGACCCCCCTCTTCACCGCCTCCCTCCCCAACCCTTGTTTTAGTGAGCACGGTTTGCTGCTGCTGCTTCTGCCTGGGCCAAGCCTTCGCCACCGCCACCGTGCGGTACATGGGCTGGAGCAGCCGGCTGGCGAGCCCGCCCCAGCCCCTCCCCGTATCCTATTTCTTATCCTTGCGTGACTCCTGCTTCTTCTTTTCCGAGGTGGCCGCCTTCACCTTGGAGGGGTCGGCGGCAGGAGGTGCAGGGCCCTGTGGGGGGAGGATGGAGAAGGGGGTCAGG
>JAPQRP010000011.1:26673219-26678219 GCA_037367295.1 Apogon hyalosoma | reverse complement strand
AAATATTTTGCACAAACAGCTTAGTCTTCGAAATGCGCCCGGAGTCTTCCTTGCCTTTACATGCCCTTCTTTGTTCGCCGCCTCCCTCGTTTCTATCTCCTGTTTGGCTTGTCCTCTGTGTGTCAGCTGATGTTTATCTTATTATTGCTTTGGGCCTCTGGGCTCCTGTGATCAACAGGTTATTTCTGCAGCGCTAAGTTATCAGCTCCGTTCTTTACCGTGTCAGCCTCATTTCGGAAAGTTTCAGTATGTGAGATTTAAGAGGATCTAATTGCAGAGAGGAGATTTAACATTCATGATTACATTGTCATTAATGTGCAATGACTGAGAAATAAATGAATGTTTGCATTTTTGTTACCGTGGATTGAGTGGGGGATCTATATAAGGGAGCACTGCCATGTTTTTAAAGTATCTCTACAAACAAACCTTTTCTTCTTCTTGCCTCTGTTTTATAACACATGATAGTCTATAGTCTTAAGCTGCTTATCATCAAAGATACTAGGACTAAAGATATGCAGTCTGGCTGCTTTGACTGTTGATTAAGATGCACTGGCTAACCTGCAGCTAGTTGGCTACGGCTTCGATCACAGTTAGTGTTTTCAGACAGACATGGTTCTGGTTCTAGCCCTGACTCTGTTCTGAAGTCTCAGAACCTCTGTGTTATCTGACAAACCAGCCCACGTTCACATCAGTTTTACCAGACCCATCTACTGATGATATCATAGTTGCAAGAACCAACTTTTCAGGTTCTGAACCAAATTTTTGAATGTTCCAGTATTCAGGTTCAAAATTAGGTTTGGGAACCAGAACTGGCATGAAACCCTGTTGGTCTGAAACCCCTATGAGACTGTTCTACTAATGTTTGTGACAGCCATGATGTGAAATAGGAGTGACTTTTTTTTTTATTTAGCTTTGATATAAACAAGAAAAGAGATATAACACATCATGCATGTTTGGTCCTTGGTTCAGCCTCATGAGAAGCTCTAAGGTTAAGACTAAGATTAACTCACTTCACTATCCCCATAGGGAAAGTCTCTGTCTCTGTCGCCACTTTTGCACACAGATCCCAGAAAAAGGTGAGCTGGTGATCCCACCTTTTATCCACCATTGACCGATTTCCACAGCCAAGCCAAAGGAGTAACAGAGGTGAGACAGGCTGGACTTTCACACACCTGCGTCCCAGAATTAAAGGGGTAGTGATGCAGCGTATAATGTGATGTATAACTTGCGTGTCAGAAATACCCCGAGCATAGCGGTGTTGCTAACCTCTCCAGAGTCGGCCCGTCTTTCACCGCTCCACAAATGTTAGCATGGATACAGTCCTCCACCTGCAGTGACAATAGCTCACAGATCTTGGCATCTCCCCAGTTCGACATCTTTCTGGTCATGTTGATATGTTTATTCACTGTGCACGGCCCACACTCATTTTTAAATACACCTTGGGTGCGGAACAAGAAGTGTTCCTTTTACATAGAATGATCCACCATTTCATTTACACAGACGTCATTGTGGAATACAGGTGAAATATTCCCGGGACAGAAGTGTTGTGTAAAAGGGGCTTATGTCTCTATATTTTACTCTTCCTGATACACATACACAGTAGCTAGCATTAGCACACACATTGCATAAAGACATCAGGAGCAGCGATGGCAGATCTTCACCAGGTCAGGGTTAATGGCAGGAAAATTAACTCATATACAGTATATTTACACATACAATGTAGATGGGAGCTGGTCAAAACCCTTGTGGGGGAGAGAACAGGTAAAGGCAACACAGAAAGGTTCCGGTCAGACTAAGAGTGTAACCCAGAACCGTCCTGCTGTGATGTGTGAGCGTTTTCTGTAAATTCTTCTGTAAATGGGCTTCATCTGTCACATCACCTCAAATGCTCACTCTTCTCACAAAACACGTATTTAGTCAATGTTAGATTTTTTTTAGATGGTGTCGTAATTTTGCAGTCTGTGATCATCACAAAGGTCATCTGATTGTTATGGTTCTTCGGTGAAGGATTATCTTCAGCCTGGTTTCCCTTCATGGATCACACGGCTGTGAAGAAGTTACACCTACAGATTGGAGTCTTGTTTCTCTAGCCTCTACATCGTTACTATCATCTACATTCATTATCTATGTTTGTGGATCAGAGTTAATAACAAAAGTCAGTATATAGCCATTACCAGCATAATTGTTTTAATTATAAATTCAAAGAGATCAAAATTGAAATGGTTTTGAATAACAAAAAAAAAAAAAAAGTTAATCTTGTCCAAAGTGATGTAAATCTAAAAGCTGGAATTTTCACTGGAGGCCAGATTGGAGACCTGATTAGTGTTCCTGTATTCCCCTCACAGCTCAGTTCTCTAGAAATGACAGCTTGGATTAATTTGTGGAAGTGGTGCAGGATTGGGCAACCACCAAGCTCCAAATTATGATCAACTGGTTGAGGACATGCTAACAGCATAAGAACAGATGGGCTACAGGGTATTGCTCAAAATTCATTCCCTCTTCTCAAACCACCAGTTACACCCAGTTTGGGTGATGTAAGTGATGAGCATGGGGATGATTTCATCCAGATATTGCTGAAGTGGAAATGAGGAGCCGAGGGCACCCAAACATAATGGGTCATTGCTGCCGCTTCCTGCGGCACGAAATGCTTACAACCCGCAAGCATGACAGTATCTGAAACAGCTCTGAACCACTTTAAGCCAGCCTCGGTTTATTCTTTACTGAGCTTTATGTTCAGAGCTAAGAGTACAATTTACCAGTTTTGCATATATTATCCTCACATTCTATATACATTCTAAAATGGGTCGACACAAGATTGGGAAAATAATGTTTTTCTGCATGTTCACAACTGAAAATCCTAATGCTGGAGAAATTATGATTTCAGATTTTATTTATTTATTTATAAAGTTTATTTGATAGGGACACTGCAAATGCTATAACTTATACCTGTTACAAACAAGCTGTAGTAGCTGATGATTCACATAAAGAGATTATAGCTATTGGTAGTTTCCATCTCCAGCCCCGGGTCAGGGTTTTAGTAGAAAAAAAGAGAAAGAAAGGTAGACAGAGAGAAAAGTGAAGATAAGGAGAACATTTAAGGTTGTATAAAGTGACATGGTATAATCAAAAATGTAAAAAAAAAAAAAAAGGAAAAAGGAATACAGCATATGGTAAATATTTACATCAAGGTTACATAGAATTACAGTAAAAATGCTGGCATCTCCAATTTAGTTTTAGCCAGCCTTTGACATATTTACAATCAGTATTCTTCATTTAGTCAAAATGAGATATAAAAGTTGTATATCTGTGCGGAAATTGGATCTCTGCATTCTACCCATCCCAGTAAACACACATTGCCTAGCATTAGTGTTCGAATTAGCATTAGCATATAGTACACATTAGGAGCAGTGAGCTGCCATTGAATGCATTTGTGACCAGCTCCAGATCTTCATCAGCACCAAGATCATTGGCATCACAGGAGAATTAACTTAAGAGAGGGCTTCAGAAGGTTTGTGAAAAAGGCCAGTTGGAAAAAATGGTTTAAGTTATGATGTTTATTTTTCAACATATGCTCCATCCAGGTCAAAACACTTCTGCATGCATTGACACCAGCCTTTAAGTCCATCTGTGTAAAACTGAGAGCCATGCCAAAGTTATGTTCTTTTTTCCACAAACTTTTTGAGGCCCCTTTGTATATGTACCCATTTTTAAGAGCATGGGAAATGACTGATAGGAAACCCGTGTAGCACAGATAGAACAGATAAACTCATCTGCTAATGCAGCTGTGAGGCAGAAGCGCTAACCACTACACCACTACACCACCATGTAACAAAGACAGTTAAAGTTTGTGCTGTTAGCCAGTGTTTATTCAAACAGTGAATGAACTTAGTGTCATTTAAGTTGTTTGATAAGTACCTTTATATGCTAAGATTTGGTGGCAGTGTTTTTCTTTGTTGCTTGCTCATGTTATTTAGTCTAGTGTGAATTATGTAGATGAAACAACCTGCTTGAAATGGATCCCTCAGTCCTGTTCCCATCAGCCTCTGGTCCTGTTTGTTGGGGTTATAGACTTGGACAGAGTAATCAGATCTAATCATTACAAAACACTGTCATGCCACATAATACAGAGAGGAGTTTCATTGATTTGGCTTCAGTGTGTCCTGACGGCAGTTGTACAGTCAGTGCTGTGCACTGGAGCGCTCTCCAAGGTGCTGGATATCACTGTTCCACCAGCAGGATCAGCACCTTGGACAGCGCTATGGCACACAGTCCTGATGAATACAGGCCCAGAGCCAGGACGGATATGGCACAAACACAGAAAGCCTCAGTAATACAAAACAAGAAGATACATTTAACCTTTTAACATCCAAAGTTTACATAGAACCTGAACCCTGAGCTTATCTTAGCTCACTCTGACTCACTGCCAAATGACAACATGAGTGACACCAATAATGTTATGATGACTTTTACCAGCCAATTAAAAGTTCCATTGTGCTCCGTGAAATGATGAATAAATTTAATTAAATTAAGTAACCTCCCACCATCCAAAGATGTGCACTGATAGGTTCATTGGTTAATCTAAATTGCCCATAGGTGTGAATGTGAGAGAGATGGGTTGTTTGTCTCTATATGTCGGCCTTGCGATGAACTGCCAACATGTCCAGGGTGTACCCTGCCTTCACCCATGAGTAGCTGGGATAGGCTCCCGCAACCCCTGCGACTCCTGTGACCCTAGTAAAGATAAAGCTGGTTCAGATAATGAATGAATGAATGAATAAATGAACTGAGTTAAATTAAAATTGCTTCCTTTAGCAAATCATGTAAAAACTCATTGTCAGCCCTGTCTACCAGACATTTTGTTAAACTGTAACTAAGTTAAATGAGTAAATGAGTTCAGTTTATGTTTGGTTAAAACATGAGACATGACATTTATATAATATGATGTGAAATGGTGCTTCTGAATATTATGTTGTTTTATGTATTTTTATTTCTTCTTCTTC
>JAPQRP010000011.1:26609767-26620356 GCA_037367295.1 Apogon hyalosoma | reverse complement strand
TGTAGAAGATGATGGTGTTTCCATGGTAACTACGGAGCCTCTGAACATCCAAATGGGTCATATCTGATGACCAGGAACAGCTGAAGAACTGTATTTACATCAGTTATTTATGTGTATTAATAGGATTAGTGGCTCAACAAGTATTACACAGTTTAGATCGGTAGATGCCTTTGGACATTGGTGGATGTTTGGGTCTTTAAGGGTTAAGGTTTTTTTGAGGAATTGACTAGTTTTAGTTGCTTGTTATTTTCAGTGTGAGTTCATTCTGAGGAAAGCCCTGACTTACAGAAGCTGAAAGGGTAAGATGTAAGAACTTATAGGGTTTCCGCAGGTCACTAACAACCATTAAGTCATTAAATAGATTTTGTGAAAATTAAGGCCTTAAATGGCATTAAAAATCATTAAATTCAATGTCCTGAGGCATTAAAAAATTAAATACACTTGATGGAAAAAAAAACATTGTTAATCACAATTTATTTTAATTATATAAACATTTAATAATTTAGATCGGAAGTATAGTGTGATGACTGACAGGTGGAACCCTTTAACTGACTTTTATTTATGGCTGATACACAAAGTCCCAACACCGGATGTGAGGAATGCAACGTGCCGTGAGCGTCTTCACGCTGTGGTGAAAAAGCAGAGGGCAAACGTTGGAAAAATTGGAAAATGCAAGTTTCAACAGAAGTGATTGGAGGAGGAACTATTCAGAACCTGGTTAAAGCCTGTGGACGGTAAACCGACAGAAAACGATAGTCGGGCTCATTAGTTTACATGCCCCGGCAGAATTTGTGATTTTTTTTTTTTTTTTGCCATTTTTCAGACTATAAATGATAATACAAAACCTTTTATGTGACTTATGGTTAGTGGTTTGTTAAATCTATTTATTATCAAACAAAAGGGTTTGCTCTTTTTAAACCATACTGACAACAGAAACTATCCAAATGACCCCCAAAAGTTGACATACCCTGGAGGTTCTGGCTTTAGAACATACACACAAGTTGACACACAGGGCACCTTCAGCCAGAGGATTAAGGGTCAGAATAGTGTCGACCGGATTAGTGACGGGTTCCGTAGGAAAACAAGGCCGGGTTGAACACATATTGCCTGACCTGAAGGTAATGGAAGAAGTGTGATTTAGGCAGGTTGTGTTTCTCAGAGTTGTTCAAAGGAGACGAAGCAGCCATCCATGAACAGGCTTCTAAACCGCCTAATGCCTTTATTATACCAAATCGAAGAAGTTGAGTCAATCTGTGAGGGAGCAAACAGGTGGTTAGAGGTAATTGGGCTCAGAAGCGAGAAATCTTTGTGGCCAAAGGCTTTCCTAAACTGGATCCACACTCAGAGACACATTTAAACACAATACAGCCAACAAGTTTATGACAACATAACTGAAGATCTCTATGATAAGATATTACATGCAGATTTGTAAATTCAAGACTTTGAAGACTTCAAGACCCAGCGGGAAGCCTGTGTAATGCAACGTCAGAGGAAAATACTGCTTTTGTATTGTGTGTTTGCGTGTGTATTACTGTTCGTTTTGTTTAAATGCTCCCATATTTTGTCACTTTTGCTGTGCCATCATTCACTACCCGCTAAGGGACTAGGGCTGTACCTGCATCTGATCCTATCAACACACTGTCCCTGTGCCTACACTTTACAGTAACACAGGCACAAACAACTGTCTCAATGTCTGCACCGACTGCACTTCCATCCTCTCACAAGACGTCGCTATGTAGACAACTCTCACAATCCTCTTCATTTCCTGTAAAAGCTGACCGTCCTTGGCTCTCGAACTGCCCCCCCACCCTCAACCCCAACTCCACACAGACATTTCTCCAGCAGTCGCTGATTGATTCAGGCTGGACAGTTAGTAGATTTCCTTCATCTAATGCAAGCTGTGAGTGCTTCTCTTTTGTCCTGCTGTTTGAGCAACTGTCAGCTCCTGCATCTTTTTCTACTGCTAATAACATTTCAGGGAGCCCAGCAATCTCCTTGGCTTGTCCTCTTATTACCGCACACATCTCCGCCATCACTGAGTGCATCTCTCTGCTGTTGTTTCTTTGAGTCTTCGAAGAGAGAAATGAGGCCAGTTGAAAGTATTGGTATGCTGCCTGTATATTATTGCTTTTTTTTTTTTGGGGGGGGGGGGTTCTTCGCACTGTGAATTTTTGTCAGGGATCTATAACCAGCAGGAATGTAGTAACTGTCGAGTCGATTGAGTTTTTAGACTTTAGGCGTGTTGAATGTAGTGAGATGTTTATGCAATTTCAGCTCTGAGAAAGGGAAATGGTGGTCAATAAGGAAGCAGATATGAGGAATCAATAGCAGCAGACTCAGAATGCTTAAAACTGGCAGGTGCCTTTATTTTCATTCAAAATTACAATCAGAAACAAGCTATTTACAATTACACTGAAATTGCAACTATTTTATTATTCTTGGCTGATGGTTCCTGCTGATCAGTAGTAGTCCTCCGGGTCAGCTTTCTCCCCCTGATTCTGAATCTGCTGCTGCTTCTTGTACAAATCAGCAATCTGCACAGAGCACAGAGATGACAGAGATTGAGAGGACGACAGATATTCAAAGAGAGGGAGAGATGGAAAGAGGAGGAGGGGTTTGCATAAGGGCATGGAAGTGATGAGGCAGGAAAGAGGGAAGATCATCAAGTCAGGTCAGTAACATGAGGCGGAAAAAGCTAAAAATAACAGTTTGACTATTCATATCCCGGGCTTTGAAGTCACCGACTCCCGGCTCCTGACTGAGACAAAAGGTTGCATTCACTCGGAGCACGTCAGGAATTTCGGGGCTGGAAGGTGGGACGGTGAATAATGTGGTGTGCAGGAGAATCAGCAGCGGTATCAGTGGCAGTACAGCTGGGTGGCACAGCGAGAAGAAAAACAATAAAGCAGTACATTCAGTCCACCACAGAGCTTCAGGGGGAACTGCTGGATTACTAGCCCGAGCCTGATCTGAGTTCAGTTCATTCAGGGTTTGTGTTTTGTGAAATCCTTTGGTCATGAATTCAAGCATCAGTTAAATGCAGGTGCATAATTAACAACGTGGTTTAAGTTAAACCTTCAACTGAAGCAATCTGAGCTCAAAACTGTGACACTGAACTAGATTCAAACAGTAAAAACAAAAATTGTTTGCATAATGCAGAGCTTCCAGAGACTGGTACTTTTTCATTTGTTTTAACCTTTTATTGGGCAAATGACTATTTTTGGTAATTTCCACAAACTTTAAATATAGGGCCAGTCTAATGTCTCACTGAGGTCAAGAATCATGTTGGTTTTTGTAACACTATACAGTGATTCAGACAGATTTTATAGACATGCTGAAGCTGTAAATAGTGAAGATGAGTGTTTTTGTCAGTTTATCACCTTATAATAGTTGTTTTATTACATGTGTTTACTTTTTTAGGAAGTGCTGCTCTGATGTTTTATGGCTCAAGGAGGGAGATGTCAATGTCCAATATCACGCTAAGGTTGAAATTTTGAATTTCAGAGTATTTCAATGAGTGTCCTATAAAGGCTGAGGCCCATTTTGGTCTGTCAGTAGTTAGACTTTTATTTAAGCTCTAAATCTAGCCAAACTAAATTTGCAACCCGACTGTGTGTGTGTGTATGAACTGGTGACACATCCAGGGTGTAGCATAAGTAGCTGGGATTAGGCTCCAGCGACCCCCGTGACCCTAGTGAGGATAAAGTGGCTCAGAAAATGAATGAAAAAAAATACATATATATATATATATAATATATATGTGCTTAACATGAGACAGTATGATTCTATTTAAAAGTATTTATCATCTATCAGGCACAGCAACACAAACAGGGTACCTTTAAGAAGTGACGAGTATGGTGACCCCATACAGACACTTGAAGTAAAGACCCTTTTCAAGCAAAAGGAGGATGAAATACTTGGGAGGGTTAACAAGAAAAAAAAAAAAAAAAAAAAGAGAATAAAAATGAATCAATCAATCCAGCTTCCTGAGAGTTGTAGGTTTACAATAAAAACACTTGTAAAACAGTGAGGCTACATTCGGTGTAAACACTGTAAAAGTCCTGTGAAACTTGCTGGATTGAGTATGAGTTGAGATACCACAATGCAGACCAGGGTTCACATCCCCATCATTCATCTTTAAAATATACGTTTTCAGTTTTGTTCAGTTTAATGCACAGGCTCATACCTTCCTCCATCCCCAAGCAAAACCAGCCTCCTGCACAGACACCAGGAAAAATCAATAACAGTCCAGCTTAATCCCCACGATGAGACTGACTTAACTATTCAAGGCTAATGATGCAATAAAACAAGGAAACAATTGAACACTGGAGGCTCTAAAAACTTTTTCACTTTTTCTTAAACCAAAGTGAGTAGTTTTGCTGCTGAAACCTGATGAAACTGATAAAGCATCTGTATGAAATAACTGAATACTTAGGGATGTCGACCCTGGTCCTCTGCTTTTCAGCCACAACCACAAACCCAAACTACGACGACTAGCTTTGCACAAATTCATCTGTATTTACGAAGAGTTTTTCCTGCAAATACTAAATCCCTTCTCCAGCTTGAAACGTTTTATCATCAGGGTGAGAAGAGAAGCGGGTCAGCTGAATGAGGTCATCTGACTAACCTGAATATACTGAATGATGTCTGAATGTTATCCCTAATGACTGACAATACTAGGATTCATCAGGATCAGTTTGTTGAAGAGTTGTTCAGTGAGCATGAGACATCATCACCGCAGAGTCCAGACCTGAAACCCACTGAGAATCTGTGGGATGTGCTGTTAGACTTAATGATTCTATTTGTAACATAACGTTGATTCTCAAACAGCGAAAAAATAATAAATGTCAAAATAAAGGTCAAGTAAACATTTGGAGCTCTTGTATAAAAGATAAGTCTCTGTGGAGATGAGCATGTCTTTAAATTTTTAGTGGAGTCAGACTTTATAATGTTAGCCTGTTGTCTGACACTGTGGTCCACACACAACCTATTTACAACCCACAGCCAGTTGTCAGCAGTGTTTGTGCGGTTGCAGAGATTAGTGGATGAAGGACGACTCCAACGTCTCAAATGAGGTCGTCACAATAAATAAAAGAACCTCACTGTAGTTACCTTAGAGATGGTGAAATGAAACTAGGGCTGCAACAAACCTCTAGCCAGCAGCTAAAAGTCAGAAAACAACAAACTTCATCTCATTGTCATGAAATCCTGAACTTGTAGCTTCAAGAAAAGAAAAAGTAATGATGAGAAAATATCTTGCATTTGCAAGATGAAGGTCAGGATATTGTACTTATTAGAAGAGCTTTGTTTTTATATTAAAGCATTTTTTTTCCAATATCTTCTGTGTCTCAGAGGTGAGATCTATTTTAAACAAATAAGACACCTCAGAGCTGTCTTCTATTTTACATGGATATTATGTTAAAAATCTGCGTTTTGTTCCAACTCCATTTTACCTCAGGTGGAGGAGTTGAAGTATCTCAGGATCTTGAACAACAGTGAGAGTAGGATGGAGCGGGAGGTCGACAGGCGGATCAGGGGGGCATCTGCAGTGATGCCGACGCTAAACCGGTGCGTTGTGGTGAGGAGGGAGCTAAGCCAAAAGGCGAAGCTTTTGATTTACCGGTCGATCTACGTTCTGACCCTCACCTACGGTCATGAGCTCTGCGTAATGACCGAAAGGCCGAGGTCACAGGTTCAAGCGGCCGAAATGAGTTTCCTCCGCAGGGTGGCCGGGCTCAGCCTTAGAGATAGAGTGAGGAGCTCGGACATCTGGGAGGGACTCGGAGTAGAGCCGCTGCTCCTCTACGTTGAGAGGAGCCAGCTGAGGTGGTTCATCTAGTGAGGATGCCTCCCAGACACCTCCCTGGGGAGGTGTTTCAGGCATGTCCAACCAGGAGGAGACCTCGGGTCTGACCCAGGACACACTGGAGGGATTAAGTCTCTGGGCTGGCCTGGGAACGCCTTGGGATCCCCCTGGAGGAGCTGGTGGAAGTGGCTGGGGAGAGGGAAGTCTGGGCTGCACTGCTGAGGCTGCTGCCACCCCGACCCGGACCCGGACAAGTGGATGACAATGAGTACGAGTGATCAATAACTGAGTAGGCTGGTTGAAAGTGTTATATGAGGTAGTAGTAATTATAAGGTAAGGTGACTGCCATGTGTGTCCTAATTCCTGTTACAAACACAGAAATGTCCAGATTAACCTGAGACATATTGTACCAAATAAGGACCCTTAAAGTCTTAACACACTGTAAACTTTTTTTTTTTTTTGTTTTGGGGGGGTAACAACAAATAGCTGAAGGTGATGCAGTCGATACTTTACATGCACTGGAATGAAAGCCTTAAATGTTTTTGTACCATCTCTCAATTATTAACACTGAGGCTGCAAAGAGCCTTTGTTAGCTTCTTTTTTGGTTGCATAGCCTAAAATAAATATATTAAATCAACAGATGTCCTCCAGTGGCTGAGCGTCCACCGCCTCAGCAGAGACACTTGGTGTGTTCGTTAGTCTAAGAGATGTCATGTCCTATGCAACAGCACGGTGAAACGTGTGTTGACTCACAATGCAGCCTCTGGGTTGTTAAAACACAAAAAGTGATATGGCAGTGGGTCAGTGGGGAGGTTAGACTGAAGCAAGAAGCTTTTCTGAATGAATAAAACCGTCTTTAAAAACAGATGAAACTTAACACATAAAGACCCACTAGTGCTGGGAAGTATGTCAAAGTAACCCATAAAGACCGTAAACACCCACCGGCAACCAAAATCATCTACTAATGTAAAATGTTTAATACCTGTTGATCCACTAATCCTATCAATACATGTCAATAATTGGTGTAAATACAGTTCTTCATCTTTTCATGGTCATCAGATATGACCCATTTGGACGCTCAGAGGCTCCGTAATGAACATGGAAACACTGTCATCTTCTACAACGCTGACTCACCATGGAGTTTGACAAATGACAGTTGATGGAGACACTTGTTTTATATTCAGTTATTGATATCTGTACTGAAAAAGTCACTTTTTCTTCAGTTTTCTCTGTTTTTATATATTCACTTTTGAATTTATTCTGAGTTTTTATGAACATGGTCAGTGAATTAAATAAATACATCTTCTGCAAAACATGGGGGGTATGTACGTGGGGTAGGGGCAGTAGTTATATACATGGGTGTGCGGTCCATAACTAACGTAACTAATGCTGGGGTGAAGCAAAAGTGAACCCTACATGCATTTTAAACGTCTGACTCCCGTCCTCTGTTCCTCTATTAAATATCGGATCTTGCACGAAATTTTTACAACTTCGAACCTGTATCCACTGGACCCCCTCCACATGAATTTGTCACATTTACCCCCCCTTTTATGGCGCCCCAGCTTGCATATAACATTATTTTGACTGACATCAGTCAAAACCGAATCATTTCCAGGCTCGTGATATGGACTCACGTCTCACTGTGAAATCATCCTCTCAGACTCAGACTCCTGCTGACTCCTCCATGTGAGACAATGTTGTGTTTTGGTGCCGCCGAGTCACCACGAAACTGAATCCTGTCCGCTGATTGGCTTCTGAGGCACGCATTCGGCCAATGAGGACCTTTACCGTCTATGCACTGTCTGTTTGTTTTCTTTTCCAGACAGTATGAATACTCTGTAATGTCAATTTGCTCATCGTTAAATCAACATATTCGATATTATCGTACCCAATATATACCACCCACCTCTAGGTTAAATAGAGAGAAAAATTAATTTGGGAACTTCCACAAAAGTGGTGCTGGGTCTTTATGGGTTCATGTCTTTGCTAAGTGTCCAATCAGCTAAATTAAGTGGTTTATGATGGCCGTTGTGTTTGATGAAATACTGTTTCTTCCAAACGGGTAAATGCTAAACCCAGAGACGTCGCCTTAGCTGTAATGCAGCTCTGCTCACTGCCACATTAGGGCTGTCAAACATATGGTCTGTGGGCCAGAACTGACCCGTAAAAAGGGTTCCATCTGGCCCACAGGATGAATTTGCAAAGCGTAACGGTCAAACTGTCAATAAGTCTTGACAAGTTGTATCGATCATAAAGCTAAATGCCATATTTTTCAGTTCCAGATGGCTGTTTGTAAATGTTTTATGTATATGTAGATCCACTGTGATCTGGGAGTTGTAACGCACATGTGTAAATGATAAGATGAAGCAAAATACTGATAAACTTGCACTTATTTGTTGGGGAGGCTATGGCCTCAGGAGGTAGACTGGGCTATCCAATAACCAAAGGGTTGGTGGTTTCAAGCCTGCTCTGTCCTGGTCATGTGCCGTTGTGTCCTTGGGCAAGACACTTCACCCACCTTGCCTCCAGTGTCACTCACACTGGTGTATGGTCAGAGGGGCCATGTGGAGGATCTTTTGGCTCTTCTGTCAGTGTTGTTATGGCTACAAACATAGTTCACCACTACCAGATCAATAATATAAAGCACTTTGGGTGCCTTGAAAAGCGCTATAGAAATCTAATCCACTATTATTATTAGCTTTCAGGTTGTACATGGATGTTCAGGTAATTCACATTTTTTCTGAGAGAATGGTTTATATTTTCATAACATAATTACTTTTTTTGCATTATCCAAAGAGAAAAAAATTGGAGTTGTTATTATCTATAGGTTATTATGCTATTAATTTTCTGGTCCAGCACACTTGAAATCAAATTGGGCTGAATGTGGCCCATGAACTAAAATGACTTTGACATCCATGCACTACATAAACCATGGTATGTGTACTATCCATTTGAAAAAGACTGTTATACACAATACGCTCATGTGCAAAATCATCAGTTAACAGCAGCAGAACGTTAATAAAAGCATTGTTTATCATTCCCGATGAATCCCTCATTACTCTCCGCCATGTTGAAAGGTTCAAAGGTTATTTTCATACTGACAGCTCACGTATCAATTTTTTCCCAGTTCTCCAGTGGAAAATATATGAGGGGGCGTTCATGTTCAATTTTGAGTTTGTAACTAGTATGTAAACACTAGTAGTCAAGTATGTAAGTCTAGTATGACTAGACTTACTATAATTGCCAAAGCACATAAAGGCAGGATCAGTGCCTACAGTACAAGCCTGTGGGGACAGCTGTGATGTGGGGACGCTTCACTAGATCAGGTCCAGGTTTGGTGCAAAAGGTTACTGAAACATGCCATAGTGAATACATGTGAAAGATAAAGGCAGTCCAACAAAAAACTGGAGTGAGGGTCTTTTTTTTTTGCTTGTTTTCTCTCTCTGCCATGTGTGGACATTGAAGGGATACAAAGACTGGTGGAAATCCGATGCACTCATGTTGTGTCTCTACAGAGTATTCACTCTTTATCCAAATAAAAATTCCAGACTTGTTCAAAACTGCGATTATGACTTTATGTACTTTTACATTTGTGTGCCTATTTTTTGGTTGAGATGGTACGTGTGTAGTAGAAAAGTTCATGTTAATAAATATATGAGTGAATGAATGCATAATTTGCAGTAAATTATGTTTTCAAAACATGAAAATCACAAAAGTGCATGAATAGCATACAACCAAGTTTCACTAGAATCATTCCTGTACTGGCCTCTTAGTGAAATCAGTGGATTAATTTGGATTAATTGCAATTAAATATTCATTTTTAATCTATATTAATGGCATTTCATTTTGCATGAGCAAACAGACTCAAGAAAGAAGGGAATATATATGCACTTAACATGTTTATTAAACACCTTCAACCGTTTCAACAAAACAACTTGAAACAATTGCTCCGTCTTTTTTTTTTTGTCCTCATATTTCCATCCAGAGGCCAAAGAGCTGTTTAGCGTCTTCCATCTTTATGGGTTGGTTCTTTTGCCTGTTACTACCGGATCCGCTGTCCATTTGTTCATGTACAACACTAACTCTACTTGAACAAACTGACCCAAATGTGTTGGCAGAGACGTTCAGAGTCATTCTACACTGCAGATGGGTTAATGAGGTTCACATTTTTAATCAGATTAATAATGATGGATTAATCTCCGTTTATGCGTTAATTTTGACAGCCCTAGAAATAATATCACGTTATTTTTAAAAATATGATTTCCTAATGTATTTCATACTCTAAAACTTGACTATGAGAGAAACTTTTTTCCATATTTTATCAAGACTTTCACACAAAATTCCTGACTTTTCAAGGTCTGGAAAACAGTGTTTCAAAATTCCATACTTTCAAGACCTGTGCATGCACCCTGCTAAGGACTTAGTATTAAATCAGTTGTCTGTGTGATTAAAGCCAATAATACATAATAACAGAAGTAAAAAGTTAAACGGCTAATGCTAACAGATTGAAGAGTATACTTCACATAGTGGAGCACTTTCATCCTCTCAATATAACTTTTTTAAAGCAATGTTAATCTGAGTCCAACCCTGTTTCATAGTCCAGCTCTACAGTCAGGGCATATCCAACATTTTCAAGCTCGTACTGCTGTTACCCTGCCCCCCGAAGGCGACGTGAGGGTATTGTTTTTTTTTTTTGTTTGTTTGTGTGTTTGTTTGTCAGCAACTTTACGCAAAAACTACAGGACCAATTTCCATGAAATTTTCAGGAAAGGTGCGAGGTGGT
>JAPQRP010000011.1:26574224-26588588 GCA_037367295.1 Apogon hyalosoma | reverse complement strand
ACCACTTGAAAATAGAATATGCGTGGAAGTAATTATGGAATTTTTGCTCAGTAAAGCCAAAAAACAACTAATCACTCCAGCTTTAAGCACAAGACTAAAGCTGGGTAACAAACAGTCACCACAAATTCAAGGTATCATTGGTTTCACACTTCAGTTTGATGCCTAAAGAGTAAATCTCCCCAGCTTCAGTGCATGATGGACAGGATATTAACAGACAGCTTCAATTTGTGTTAAATTAATAGTGTAGGATAACGGAGGCACTCTTTTATAGGATTTCAGTCACTTTCAGATGTCGGCATGCCTCCTCGTGCACATATTCCACCGAGACATCTTCTCTCATGACAGTATTTTGCATGTTTACCGTCGCAGCAGGACGAGTTCAGCATCACACAAGAATTAGTCAAACACAGAAAACTATTACCCCTATGTCAGAGCGATAGTGGAGGGTGCCAACCTATGTGTAGCACTGGGACAGAGCTAATGAAGTTTAGAGATGGGTCTGGATATGTAAGTGTAGTAAATAAGTTACTTTTTCATGTTGTAAAACTGCTACGAGTGCCAAAAACACAAATGAAGTAATCTGAACTTGAGCAGATGAACTTAAGGCTTTAGTAAAACTCATTTAAATCAACCGGACTATTATATTTATATGTCTTAGGTAAAGTAGGACATGGTATATTATGTGATAGTGGATGATTTTTCTCCATAAACAAGCTGTCTCCCTATCTGTGACACATTAACGCTACCCATTAATTACCTATTTGTTAATGTCAGAGGGTCTATTTAAACATTTTCAATAGACATGTGGTTCAATATCTGGTAAAAAACTTCAAATTTTAACCTGAATGTAAATTGAAAGGCTGTATTTTAATAATTTAGGAGGTGGTATTAAAGTTGTTCAGTTAGAATGCTGTTGTCATGGAGGAGGAAAGTAGAATTGATTGGAATGGAATCACTTATCAAAATATTTACAGATTAATTTAATAGATGACATTCAGTTTATTTGTTGCAGCTCTGAACTAAAATGTGGACAATCCTGAAATAAATGGAGCAGCATGTGCCATTTACATAAAGAAAACAGTTTATTTTGTGATGTTTTTGCAACAAGACATATAAAGACAGACTACCCCTACTTTCTGTTCAGTGTTTGGTTACTAGTAATGATGCGAATCGAGTCAATGGACTATACGGCAATCGCTTCTTTAGCCTCTCAATGGCCATTTAAATCAAACACTACGCGTCTCCACTGGTAGTTAGAACGACGTGTGGGCACACATCACACAAAGCAGTCCGATCAATTCGGCGAGATTAGGAGATCTGCTATCAGATTCATACTGACCAAAAAAATGGAGACATCTAAATGAGTATCAGAACAGAACATTTGTCACGGGCTCATCCCCCGGAGGGATGTGAACGTCTGCAGTCTCATTGGTCTGCTGTACTGCAACCTAGGCAACACGGCCACACCACTGGCTCGCCTTAATTCACCATCCATCACTTTCAGATGGAGGGCTTCATTACAAACCACTACAGTACAGGCTGTATTGGTCTGCAGGGAGGGGGAGAGGGGAAAAAAAGGTTACACCGCCTTCTCAATCAGTTCCTCTGTGATTCTGCAGCATGCAGCAGTTTGAGTCTAAACCTTTAACCTTTAAAAAACATTACTTCACAGGTATTTTATTCTAACAATGCTGCGGTGTAAACTTATATTCACAGAAATGATAGAACCTCACAATTAGTTACATTAATGATGACAAATGCCTGCTTTTTCAAAATGCGTCTGTTGTGGGAAATCAAGGCCTAAGAAGCTGCTGATAAAGTCATAGGACTCAAATCAATTCTGACTCACAACAGTTATCATTTTCCAAGCGCAGTCGTCAATTTCTTCAAATGCTCTGCTGCTCTGGAACAAAACCTCTTCAAAACTAAATTGAAAAAGCAATTCATTACCAAACGCTGGAGCACGCCTACACAGTTCCTCCAGTGTACATTTGTAGTGGTGCAACAGGAGCAGTTTGTGGTTACTAGCTAATACCGGCCAAATAGAGACAAAAAATAACACACATTTGAGAGAAAATGCATGTTTATAAAATGTAATTTATTTAACCTGATGAGATTTCCTTTTGGTTCTATATACATCATGTAGGTGCAATGCTACAGGGGACACAACACCAATATGTAATACTTCCTTTAACACCCAGTCTTATTTCTATGACTTCGTCCACTCAGACTCATGTTAAATACACAGGATGCATTTCCTATGAGGCAACGGCAGTATTTAAGTTTTTCACAGTATGTGTGAGCACTAGTGGTGTGAATATCTCCATTTTCAACAGACAAAGCAAAATGAATGAAGAATTAAATGAAAGGCTGATTATTTTTGAAGCGAAAGGGCCCCGATGACCTCAGTTGCATACACTCTTCTAAAATGTGATAGTTTCAGCTTGAAAATGTGGAACGTTTAGCTGCCGGCTGTGAAATGTGGTTCAGAAGTGTCTGCATCAGTGGGGGAAAACAAGTGTAGGGTTTGAGGTTTTTATAAAGCTAGTTATGCATCACTTTACCTTTAAGAACTTGTAATGCTGCTCCAGATCTTCATCCTTGAAGCCTGTCCCGATCTGAAAGAGATAAGACAGACACACTCAGCTGTAGACGTACACAAATTCCCTCATGGTGCAGCAGCACACATTTGGCAGAGAGCAGCAGTAACACAGAACAGAAACCACATCCCTCGCACCCCCCCACCCCCCCTACCCCACCTTACACAGGGAGAGCCTTGTCTCCCCACTTTGCCTCCAGCATCGTGTCACCTCTCAAAAGACCTGCACCCGCTGAGACCTGAGAATCACCTAACAGGCTGACACACACAGAAAGGGGAGGTAAAAAAGGGGCTGCTATGTCATGCAAATATAGTACTTTTTGGCTCACAGATGTACTCTAAAAGGTGTCTGTGGGAAGCTTTATGTTCCAGTAGCTTCATTCAGCACAAGGCTTTTTTTAAACAGTGACACCTTTACAGATCCAGCTGGCCAGACTCTACCCAGAACCCAGCAGTGGATTTTATTTGAATGGTAGGAAACACCTATTTTAGAGACGGTAAGGAAAAGGATCCTATTAAAACCTTAGTGAGGTAAGGAAATTATGTTGAGATTTCTGTGAATTATGCAGACTGTGGCGGACTGTCAGTCTGTTTTGTTGTGCCATCGCCACATAATGAACTGAAAAATACGGTGGTGAGCAGAGTCTCGCTCTTAACATTGTGACAACCTGTAGCTTTATCACATTTCCAACACCCTCATTCTTACACCATCTGTGCTCACAGGATGTGCGTCGTCTGCCCTGTATTACTCTGCCTCACTAAAGGCACTCTGCGAGAATAAGGGCCAATACTCCCGTCGCACATTGGCAGGACTGTCGTTCGACTTGAAATTCCCTCTCACTGCATGAAAGAGCAAGAACCTCTGAACTGCACCTTCACCCTGAAAATGACAAGTTTTAAAGAGATCTTTTATGTGGTCTCTTCTTCTGTATAGATTTAATCGTTTTAATGCCACAAGTCACTTCCTCATGTCATCATGTGCACATGCTCCATCATTCTGCAAGAACTAAGAGCTAACAAAGAACTGGCCAAACATCTCTGATGGGTTTTTACCCCTTATTCCACAATAATGGTACAGGGTGTCAACCCTATCTACAGCAATGGAAGACAACGAAAAGTGTGGGGATTAGAGCCCGACTATAGCCGATTATAGCTTATCACCGATTAATCAACATCAGTCAATATGTAACCAATGTATTAACTTTTTTGCTGCTACCCCCCCACTCCAACAAGGATGGACCACTAACACCCCACTCCCACCACCACTGCTCCCAAAATCACAGACCGCTATCCACCCCCGTCTTACAAACTATTTTCCGTGTGCTTCCTGTGTACCTCACAGTTTCCTTCTGCAGGCACTCCTGGGCATTACTACTGTATATTAATTGTTGCTTACATTTTGAAGAATGATTTACCAAACAAATTTTTTGTCACTATTTATAAAATATAGACTCGCATCTTTTCCGAAAAGTCAGCTCTTCCCCAGGATAAAAACTACCACATCTACAATCCGTGGTTCCACAGGTCACATACTAGTCTAATATAAGACTATTATACAGTGTTTTAAAGTTGGGTCAATTATCTTTGTGAAATAAATAAAGATGCAACCATTAATTCACATATCCACCCTTATCTAATATAAGACTATTATATCCTGTGTATATCAACGCTCTTATTTCATATATCGGTCGATATATTGGTTATCTGCCAATATATCGAATATCTGCTTTTTTTTAGCCCCCAATATTGGTATCAGTCACAAAATCCCATATCAGTTGGGCTCTAGTGGGGTTAGGTCTAGGTCATGGGTCGGCAACCTTTGCAATGAAAGAGCTATTTTTGAAACAAAATCTGTCTGGAGCCAAAACAAAAAACAAAAAAAACCTCCTTAATATGTTTTACCTCAAAGTGGCAACTGTGAGAAGCTGTCATGACTGTGTTGTGCAACAGAAATTGACTGGTGTGTGAAGGCTTTCTATGCAACAGAGTAAGATAAAAAACTTTACAACTGCATAACATCAGTACAACTTTATGGTTGTGACAATTTTTTATATGGAAAAATCTCCAATATTTCAACAGATTAGCACTCCTGCACAAAGGACTCATGGTAAATATGGGGCGTTCTCACAGGATCCGGATGCCCTGAGCTCAGAGTCTTGTTGACTTCTGATTACTTCCCTGGTTCAAACATGACACTGGTAATTCCATTCTCCAGTATGGGCAGCAAAGCACAAGTTCAGAGCAGAATTAAAATGACCACAAAAACTCGTCTATCCAAGGTAAAGAGGCAGAACCTAATGACAATAGCTTTGTCCAGTTCTGTGAAACTGCACTGATCTTATTTGTCTGTTGAGACAATTGCTCTGCAGCTGCAAAGGAAAAACAAATCCTCAACTCCAGAGATGTCAAACTCATTTTAGTTCAGGGGCCACATACAACCCAACATGATCTTAAGTGAGCTAAACCAGTAAAATTATAACAATAAACTATAAATAACAAGTTTAGAAATGTTTTTCACTTTGTATTAGTTGGAAACAAGTAAAATTACATTTTGAAAATGTGAACATAAACAACCTAAAATGTCTAAAGAAAAATAAGTGCAATTTTCACAATATTCTGCCTCAGTTTATCATTTACATATGTACACTACAACTTACAGATCACAGTGGAGCTACAAAGACACACAACATTTAGTAACAAGCAGAATATTGTTAAAATTGTACTTATTAATTATTCTAAGTATTGTATTCTTACGACATTTCAGATGGTTCACATTTGTTCAGGTTATTTACAATTTAATGCAAAAGGGTAGTTTGTATGTAATTATTTCTAGGTTGTAGACACTCCTGGTGTACTTCATGTAATGTCTCCATTTGTGTCTGGAACTCCATATTATAGTCTGTGACGGAGGTTCTCCACAGTAATCCTGACCCATGTGGTTGTTTTTTCTCTAGATGAATGATGTTCTGGATGTGTTGTACATGTCATCTGAAGGATCAGAGATGAGGGTTCAACTTACAGTTGAACCTTTACCCTTTACATATTGAGGTACATCCAGATTCTGAGAATCTTTTAATTCTGTGCACCATAGAGTCTAATACAGTGTTTTTGACCTTGGGGTCAGGACCCCACATAGGGTCACCTGAAATTTCCAGTAATTGATTTAAAAAAAAAAATTACTAATAAAAATATATGGTGAGTAGACAGAGACAATCCCAATCCATAAAAGACATAAACTGTGAAGCTGAAATTGAAGCACTATGGTACTGTTTACGTCCACAATAATATACATTATATAGACTAAATGTCCTCTAAAATTAACATTTATTTCCAACATAGTATAGCAAACTATTACATGATCAAAAACAAATGAATTTTAGCACAAAAAAAAAGTACCTGTTTTGAATGTCTGGGGTCACCTGAAATGTGTGATGTCAAAATGGGGTCAGAGACAAAAAAGGTTGGGAACCACTGGTCTAATATAGTCAAGTCCCTCCCTATCCCCTATGTTCAAGGTTCATTATAAACATTTAATTTTCCTTTCATATATTTGTCGTCAAACTGCTGATCTTTGGTCTTTCTTTGCTCATCTTTGGTCATGATTACAACATCCTGTTTTGAATCTCTGTTGTTTAATTATTTTAACTAACCGTAACTCATCCTAAATTGGTCCTGTTCAAATTTTTTTTTTGTGTTCCAGACTGAATTTGAGGAAAGAATGGATGTTTGCAAATGAAATGAAGTCAATCAAAAAAACATGACAGATGTGTTCATACCGTCCACAATCAAACACTAGTAAAAGTTCATTTCAATATCACTGACCAAACAACTGATTAATGGGCAGTGACACTAATGGTTAGTTGCAGCCATAAAATGCTATTCTAAAGTCCAAGAAGTGGAAGCGATGAACACCTGCATAAATTCATATGGCCTTTAGATGATTATTTTTTGCAATATATATATGGATACATAAAGCACTGCACCAACATGATGCATCAAGCATGCAGTTAAACAATGTGTTAATCCTGTGATCAAAAACAGAACCATCTCTGACTTGAGGATTTCATTTCAGCTACATTTCCCTTGACATTACAATAATTTTTGTCTTCTGTGTTTAATGCATTTCTTGGTTTCTGTTTGTTGCTAAACACACACAGACTGCACTCTCTTAATATCAAAACACCAATTTTCAAATACCATCAAAGTGAGTGAGCAGACTACCAACAAGGTAACCTGGAAAGTCTGTTCTGAGGCATCCTACTGGGCTCAATTTATTCAAAGCTTAATAATCCAAAAACATGTGCATTTAAGGAGAGGTATGCTGCCACTGAAAGCAGTATTTATGTTGAAAAAAACTGAAAAGTATGATGCCACATGTGAAAAAGCAAATGATGACAAAGTGCACCAATAGGAAAAATAATGACCAAAGATCAGATACTTTTGTAAGCCTGATGATTTTGATTGCGATTCCTGGTTTTTTTTTTTGTGGTCGTCTCCACAGTGGGAGGAGTGTGGACTTCACGGCGGCAGCAGCTGATGACTCTGTGTGGCTCAAGGACATTGCAGCTGGACATGCGGTGCAGGTTCCATTAGGGAGATCCAAATGTGGGTTAAACTCTGCTTTCAGCTACAGCTGAGCTTCTCAAACCATGGGTTTCTGATGTTTACCGTGTCAAGGACGCCATGGAGGTTTTTTGGGGGAGATTTAGGCCTTTTCTTTTTTAATTGACATTGAAAAGGGGATGAAGGAAACAATTATGATGGACAGGACATGTTAGAGCTGCAGGACAGACAATCATTAACCATCACTCACAACATCATACAACTATGTCTGAATGGCACCCACCATGATGAATTTATGTCTTTGTTCCTGAAAACTAAATTGAACTTGAGATATTGCTTTATGGTTATATGCCTGCACCACCCAGTCAAGTTGCAGTTCTCATCTCGCTGCAAATTGTAAAGCATCAATGACTAAAACACATCTTTTCCTGGGCAGAACAGAGATCTATACAGTCAGAAGAGTTTCAAGGTGGGCAGCAAGATGAACCGATTCAGTATCCGAGCAACTGTGACATATTGCTGCAATCCCTTCTGTTCCAGAGTTATGGCATGAGTAATGGACAGAAAAGTGGTACTTCTCAGCCTTATGATGTCACAATACGGAAAATAACAGCCGCCATGCCTGAAATTCATCTTCTGTAACCCCTTAATGCCTGAATTTATTATTGGATCTGAATCAAAGGAAACACTGGGACATGACGGGAGAACCGGGTCCGGCTGTGATCACACACCAACAAGGTCAGCCTGGTTTTTACTGTGGCCCGGTTCCACTCCACCGGTCCCTGATCAGACCCAGCCCATTAACAAGTTAGGTTTAGCGTTACACCTTCAGAAATGGTTGCAGACTCTCTGACAAGACCTGTTGCATAAATCAAATGGCCTTAATGTGCTCCACACTGGAACGGTAATAGCAGAAACTGATCTAGTTCTACTTTTCACAACAACAAGATTCTACCCAGTTCCTACTTAAGTTAAAAAGTGACCATTCGTTCCAAATTTGAAGAAACTCCCTCAAGCTGCTCCTGAGATAATGTCTTTATGAGAATGGATCAGACGGCTGCAAAGCATAAACGCCTCTGGCCATGGCTGCACCAAGCACACTTTTCTTCCAAGTTTCTTTCACATGTACAATCTGTGCACATCAAAAAGGGCACGGTACATAAGCAACACTGCTTCACTCCCTCAAGTAGTAATGCAGCAAGTTTATTGCTCAGCAATATGGAAAAAAAATACACAGAAACCTGTGCCATGTCAGTCGCCAATTAATTATGAGACTCGCTAACTGGCTTGAAGCTGTAGACTTATGCAACCTTTTCTAATGCACAAACCAAGTGTGAGGTACAACAAGCACACACACACACAGTTATGTGAAAATAGCAGTTTTGAGACTTGATGCTGAGGGCTGGGATCTGCACTATAAAGTGAATAACGGAGCTTAAATTCGGGTACAAGACCAAACCCTCGACCAGCGCATTAAGAGCTGATGATTTGAGAGTTTTGAAAAATGCAGCAATGTAAAACAAAAAAACAAAAAAGAAACACCTCTTTAAAAATGGAAGACTCCAAAAAAAGCCCTTGAACCATCCAAGCACTAAAAAGAATAAGACAAAAATCAATAATAGACCATAACAGAGAATCTTCAATTGACTTTTTCCTCACATTTTACCAAAAAAGGCATCCAGTCAACATGCAGCCTCAGTCCACTGTAATACACAGGCAAGAGATCTTTAAACACAGTCCAATGAGATTTTATTTGTAGACAGAATAACCACTAACACAAGCTGAAAACTGAATCTAAGAGAGGTTTTAACCTCTGCTGACTCTAGAGATGCTACTGCACGGCGAACAGCACAACGCTCTAGTTGTATCAGCGAACACACAGGTGTTAAATACGTTCAAGTATGGGAAAGTGTTGCAGGTCCTGGAAAATCTGTACACTGACCGCTTCCTGAATCCATTTGCTATGGACACAGACATGAAAGTTCACGATGGAAAAAAAAAAAGTACAGTTATGATGTTTCTGCAGAAGTGGAGTGGAGACGGAACTGATGCTGTGTAGAAGTCAAACTCCAGCCTGTTTACGCTCTCATTATCTCAACCACGCACACATATAAATACACGCAAATGGTCACGCATGCTCCTATACAGGTTTACCCACTAAGATGCACAGTCACGCCTCCACACACATTTAGTGCAGCTGAGATTCTCCCCAAACCTAAATCAACAAATAGAAAAAGCAGCCACATATCCACAACGCAACTAGTACTTAAAAAACCAAACAAAAAAACCCAAACAAAAACAACTAAAAAACTATAGTACAAACGCCAAAACACCCAGAGTGCACACATTACAAAAAGACTTCATCCAAAACATCCAATTAACACTATATGACTCCCAAATAAACATCTGACAGATTCACTGCAAAAGAGAAACAAACTGACAAACCAAACATCTGGGATGGAACAGAAATAGTTTCATTTCATTGTTGCAGAGCTAAAAAGGGATGATAGTGTCAACACATTTTTCTGACAAGGTTTTTCGTTTACATACATGAAAACTCAAGGGGCAGGATTAAATAACGCATGATAACATTTTCAACTACCATTTCCAACTTTGCCATGAATATATTTATACAGCTGTGCAGACAAGAAATATAAAATTAATTTCTCTGTAAATCCTTCATGAAGGTCCTGAATCACAAAGTGAACTGAATAAGGATGGAAATTATCTGTGGCTATTCCTGTTTATATCACCAAGCAACTCCTGCAGACGTAGGGTATGTTTTCCTCTCAAAACTTAAGAATCACAGATATACTAAGCCACAGGTGTCAAACATATGGGCTGAAACTGGCCCGCCAAAAGGTCCCATCCAGCATGAGAGATACATTTGTGAAATGCAAAATTCCCACTGAAGATATTAACAATAATGATGTCAAACTTGTTTTAGTTCAGTTCAATTCAATCTGGGTTTGACCAATAAAATACTATCATCATAACCTATAAATAATGACAACTCCACATTTTCTCTTTGGTTTAGTGCAAAAAAAGTTAAATTTCATGACAATGTTTACAAACTATCCTTTTACAAGCAATGTGAATAACCTGAACAAAAATGAACAATATGCATGTCTTAAAGGTGGGGTACGAGATCTTAGAAAAACAGTTCGAGCAAGCTACATTTTGAAAATGCACAATTCAAAAGTCCAAACCCCTTTCTTCTGACATCCCCCCGAAGCCATGCCTCCAGAATACCTGCACGTGCAATGCTTGTACCCGAGGGTTCACGAGTGCTGCACAGCAACAATTCGCCTGGCTACGGCTCGGGCTCCGACACTGGCTTGGGCTCCTATCCCAGCTCCGCCTCCAATCTGTGCATACCTCATTCAGTTTCCTCCAACCCCCCCGCTCTTACAGAACAGCCCCAGTTCAGACCTATCTGAGTAACGTTACACTTCCTAGTGATTTATGTTAGTGACAAAACAGTTTTCTGGTGAACTTTACATCCTAATATTGTTAATATAACAAACCAAGCTCTGGCTTCATTTCCTGCACCAGTGCTCCAAGCCTCTGAGAACGCACGATTCATGCAAGAGGGGTACACGCAGAGGGGGGAGGGACAAATGGCAGTTGAGTTTGATAGACATATCACTGTTCAATCATTTCGAGTGGACGCTCAAAATTATTGGATGGTGTTTTTTCAGTCCTGTCCGTTCCACAGGTGACTGCATTTTTACATTTTTGTTAGAGCATTTAATTAACTGGTTGTAATCGGGGTGTGAAGGGGATTTTAAGCAATATAGTAAAAAATGCTCCAGGAAAACATCTTGCACCCCACCTTTAATAAAAATGCAATTTTACCAATACTCTGCCTGTTACTGAAGGTTTTGTGTATTTGTAGATTCACTGTGATCTCTAAGTTGTAATGCACATGTGTGAATTATAAACTGAGGCATAATATTGTTCAAATTCTAATTATTTTTCTTAATACATTTCAGATTGTTCATGTTATTCACATTTTAAGGAAACTTGATGTAGATGTAAACATTTTCATAATGTAATTGTACTTTTTCCACTGTTATCATTTTACTGGACCCCAGGAAGAGTTGCAACCACTATGGTGGAAGCTAATGGGGATCCGCATAAACAATAAACAGGTTTGGCCCATTTCAGATCATATTGGGCTGAATGTGGAACCAGAACTAAAATCAGTTTGACACCGCTGCCCTAACCAGTGTCATAAAGCTGGTTATTAAACTGCTCTGTTAACCTCAGTTTACTGACTCCAGTTAAAAGCTCATAAAGCTCATTAAAAGAGGGTTGTTTTTTTTTGTCATTTTTATGCTTTAAAATTATTTGCAAAATGACTTAAAACTATCATTAATCTTTAGAAATAAAAGTTTTAACATTATGGAAACGATTCTTTTGTATTGTACTGCAGAGATGTGTGTTGAACTTTCTGCAGGATCTATGACAATAAGCTATAGCAAACATGAAGCAGCTCTGGTCTGAACACCAAGGCAAAGCTAACCTCTCCTCATTCATGTGGAGGAACAGAGGTGGTGAAATGCACATGCAACAATGGTTTACACTATTTGCAAAGCGCCAGGTTTTCACAACCACCACCTGCTGCTGATATGTCAAGCTAGCATTGTAGCAATGTTCATGGAGGTTTAAACTTACTAGGACTTGTAGTTTAGATGCAATTGTGAAAAAGGAATCTGTATTACAACTTAGCCCCTTGGATTCTTTTCTTTTGGTGCAGTTTGCAAAGTTGTGATTTACTGGATTTACTGTGGGTCTTTCCTTACTAAATACTGATCTAATTTGTTTTAAGGACAACACAGATTAATAAATAAATAAATAAAACCTCACTCTTTGTTCACTGAGCTATAGGCCTAATTTCGAGCATGGTGATCATAGCAGATACGGGCACTTTCTGGTTCTGTAGTGCCCCCTGTTGTTACATAAGCTAGTTTAACTTTTATTAATCTCGAAATTACAAATAACCCATTTAAGGCATAAATATATCTGACTACAATTACAATCATGGGTTACCTTAAAATAAATAAAAAAAAAACTTATTTGAATTCTTATGGCCTTTGAGACCGATTTAACCTTTATATTAGTTTTGATTATGGTCACGCATTCGCTGTGGCATTGATTCCATAAGCTTCTGCAATGTCACAAGATTTATGTCCATGTAGTGTTGGATATATTTTTCACCAAGATCTTGTATTGACAATGGGAGAGTCTGACCACTGCACAAAGCCTGAACTACTCTTTCACAACACCATATAGCCGTACAAAGTGAAAGTGAAATGTAAGACGCTTTACTAATTCCTCTATGTCTCCCACTGTTGTGCACCTCATTTTCCTTTTCCCTACCTTCGGAAACTTTTATGTGAGGGGGCAGGAAATTTGTTACCTTTCTGCCTCAACGCCATGTTGGCTATGTTCTGAACCAAAACAATGCAGCATATGTGTGACGTCATTACACATTCGCAATAAAGGCAGAATCAATAAGCAGAATCATTAAACAGGCAGGCAAACGATTCCAAGGAATTGAGCTACTGGGAACCAGTTCTCAAAAAGAACCAGCTCTTGATTCCCATCCTTACCCCACAGGCTTGTACAGTAGGCACTAGGCATGATGGGTGCATCCCTTTATCTGCCTCTCTTCAATTTTTATGCACCCTAGCAAAGTGAAGTCTTTTTTTTATTACTTAGCCTCATTGATTAGTGGTTTTCTTAAGGCTACACAGCTGTTCAGTCCCAATCCTTTGCGTTCCCTTCACACTGTGCGTGTGGAAATGCTCTTACTTCCACTATTAAACAGAGCCCTGAGTTCTACTGTTGTTTTGCTTCAATTTGATTTCACCAAACGTTTAAGTGATCGCCGATCACAATCAATCAGGATTTTTTTCTGGCATATTTCTTCCTTGAAGACGATGGTTCCCCCTATTCTACTGTTTAATAATACGTTGGACAGTTCTTAACCCAATTTTAGTAGCTTCTGCAATCTCCTTAGATGTTTTCTCTGCTTAATGCCAATGGTTTGACCCTTCTCAAACTGAGTAACATCTTTTCCATGACAAAAGGATGTGTCTTCAACATCGTTTAAAGAAATGAGAAGCTACTCATTGCATTAGTTGGGGTTAAATAACGTGTTGCCAACTGAGAAATAATCATCTATGCAGTAATTATTCAATAGGAGGCTTGTACCCAGGGCGTAAAATTAGCACCCACCAAGCGCCAGTGGTGGGTAAAAAATTAATTTGGTGTGTGAAACAAAAACCCACACCTGCCAGTGGCCAATGAAAATTTTTTAAATGCATGTGAGACCGACCAGCTTCCACGAACTGCCTTGAAGAGCCTCCCCTGACAAGGTGGCTAGTTCCTCCATACTGCGTACGGGTTCGAGTTTGAGGCCGGGAGGATCTCCCACCAAGGGGTTTTCCCCACCCCTCCTCCATGAGCAAGATCGAGACACCTGTCACCCCTAGGGAGCTGCGAGACGGACCCCTCTGCGCCTCGATGTGTCTGTACCCGGGTCAGGTATCCATGGTCCTGCTCATCCCACCCATCTCATCCACCTACTCCATAACACAAAATTTAAATAAAATTGATTTTTTTTTACCCAGCCCTAGTATTCATAGAGCATTCTAGATAAATATCTCTGATCTGTGGAGTTTCATTTAGACTCAATCCCAGTTAATATTTTTTTTATTATTTTCCCTTTTCTTGTGGGTTAAAAAGAACCTTTCTGTTAAAGCTGTGACACAGACATTTGACTCCATGTCATTGTCAAAGGTTGGACTTTTAAATATTTTTTATTATTACATGATATTGCAGTCACCTTGAAATGAAATATAACCTCATAAAATAGCAATAATCTAATTTTACCTGTACATAACTGTTTTCTTTTAGTGATGCTTAAGTTGGATTTTCATAATAAAAATGTATAGTAATTATTTCTAGTCAAATAAGGCACATTATTTTTATTTGACCGGTGAAAAAAGTATTTTGGCCAGTAAAGTTTTGGAGGTCACTAGCCAATGGCAGATGAGGTAAGAAGTTTGTACCTATTCGTTTAGTTAAATTCAGGTGGTGACTTTTTATTTGTCCAGGCAGTGTATGTATATGTGTGTGTGTGTGTATATACATATAAATAAATAAATAAATAAATAAATAAATAAATAAAA
>JAPQRP010000011.1:26553131-26564682 GCA_037367295.1 Apogon hyalosoma | reverse complement strand
ATTTTTTTTTTTTTCACATTTATCTGAGGTCATAATTTGGTAAATACTGGGGGGAAATATGTCTACATTTCCCTTTCATTGTCGGGTTTAAAAAGCTGGCAAAGTGCCAGGTACCAAAATGTACCCAGTTTCACAGAAGCACCCAAATACACTTTATATGCTTTATACCACTTATTTATACTCATTCTATTTTCACCTCTTTTTGTTAACAATGCATGGCATTTAATACAGTCAGAGAGAAATCTCAGTTCTCTGTCCTGTGCATTTATTGCTTTGACAATAAAAAAAATCTATAAATCTTGAGTCTTATCATTGCCAATGACAATGTAATATTGTATACAGATTTATTCAGGGTTCGTAAACATTTTTTAAGGTCAAATTCAAGCACTTTTAAGGGTATTTTCAAATTTTTCCAGCGCAGCACCTTATCAGTGGGCTAAAATACATATGTACAGGAATACATATACTCATAATTAGTTGTTTCAGTTTTTATCACAATGATGCACTTCGTATTATGCTATAAACATCTAAAATTAGGTTTCATAATGAGAAAATGTTTAGAAATTAAAAGAGAATACCACGTTTTATCTAACTTGGTGTTCTACAGACACACTCACACCAAGAAAAAAATTAAGGTAAAAAAAGTACCTGGAGTTGACCTGAGAACACCTGGGAAGTTTCTTTTTTGACAAAATTTTATTTTTCTAAATGTATCACCTCTTTGTAAGTAGCTTTGGCTTGGCATCTAACCTGGCAGAATTAATATTAAAAAGAAATAAATAAATCACAGACTTATAATTGCAAGCACTTTCAAGCACTTAAACTAAAATTCAAGCACTTTCCAAGTCTTGAAAACACAACATTGAAATTCAAGCATTTTCAAGGATTTCAAGCACCCGCGTGACCCCGGTTTATTTTATGAATCTTGCACAGTGTGGCTAAAGTAAACTTGGTTGCTGATGGTGTGTAGTAGCCTTTAGGCGACATCACAGATGAACCAGAAGTTTCCCCACAGCTCACTGAGTCAGCTCTGGTTTCCTTTAGTGAATTATGAATCCAGGGTCATGGCTTCGGACCAGGCTGCATAATATTACTGTACATATTTTATCTTGTATCCTTTTACTTTTTCATGTCATTTTGAACCGTTAGTCCCCATAAGCCAGGTCGAGTACTTTGTTCATATATTTATCATGTCTCGACTGGACTATTGTGAGTTGCTCTATTATGGGTTGGACCGGTCCTCTGTCTACCGACTGCAGATGGTTCAAAATGCAGCGGCACGTCTTCTGTCTGGAAACACAAGACAAGACCACATCACCCCTGTAACTGGCTTCCTGTCACTTATAGGATCCAGTTTAAGGTTTTATTGTATGTTTTTAAGTGCCTGAACGGTTTGGTACCCCTTACCTTTCAGAGCTTTTAACTGTGCACATTCCAGCCAAAGAAACACAATCCTCAAATTGCCTGATTCGAGACGTACCAAACACCCGTCTGAGAACCAATGCTAATGTAATTTTGTGACATTTTTGCTTGGTGGTGTGCCTGGTGATTTTTCTAATATAAAATATGTGCCGTGGCTGAAAAACGTTGGGAAACACTGCTATAGAAATAAACTTGACATTGTCAATGAGGGTCAGGTCTCAACAACCTTCAAATGGAAATAATAACAAATAAATGTGTAAGTGTTGTGTGCCGAGCCCCACCACCGCACACACCTTCAGCCAGTTATGAGAGCGCTTGGCAATTTCATAGGTGGCGTCCTTCTCCAGAGTCTTCACCATGAGGCCTTCGCAGGAATCTACACACAAACATCCATTAATGAACGGCAGTTAATAATAAAGGAAACACATACACGAACAGATTTTGTCCACTTTTTATATAAGAGCAAATCACACAGAGACACAAGAATGAGCAGACAGGCTGAAGTGCACACATTTGGAGAAACATGTTTGTATGTTCTGTGTTGAAAACAGAGTCAGGACACACACAACCCAAGAAAAGTCAATTACACAACTCACAGGTCCTGGCTGCTCCACAGACACACAAAACCAACCAACATACAAGGGTTCAGGTGAAAACAGACAGACAGACAGCACAAAAACAAGTACACAACAGCCACACACACTTGCTCCTCAGCGAGGCAGGAGGAAAAGGCAGAAATGAAATCAAACCTGCACGCAACACACCCACGCACAAAAAAATAAAATAAAATAAATATACAAGGCACAGAGGGACAGCAGGCAAGTTAACAAGTACACAGTAAGTACATATACAGAAAAAGTTCAACAAAACAGGAAGGTAGGTAAGAAAACAACTCAGTCTCTGCCTCTCACACACACAAACACACACATAAACACACAAACACACACCTCGGACAGACTGCTCCAGGAACTCTGCGATGGTGTCGGTGTTGTCGGAGTCGATGTATCGGGCGAACACAAATTCTCCCTCCACCTCAGAGAAGCTTTCTCTCAGCAGAGCCCGACGCCGACACAACGGCTGTCGCACCAGGGACTACGCACACACACGCACACACACACGCACTGCGTTACAAAACAGCAAAAACTGTATCATCGCAAACCATTTCCTCTTCATAGCTGGAAGCTTTGCAATGACAAGGATGAAATGGCTTCTCAAATGGCTTCCCACACACAAAAACACACACAGCCTCAGAGTGTACTCACAGATACACAGTCACAACAATTTTGGATGCACATACAGAACACCTACACACACACAGTTTTTAAAAAGTGCATGGACTAAAAAAAAAAAAACAAACACTTTTACCGTGACCAGCCACCCTGTGTAGTTTTTTTTTTTTTTTTTGTATTATTTGCGCATTTAGATGATACATGAAATTACTAAAAAAAATCTAACTTCAAAATTAGAAAAAGTTGGAAGCAGCAAAACGGACAGTGTAAGGATCTGAGCGACTTGGTCTGCAGTGGGTAGAACCCACTGGAACTTTGTCTCAGCCCACTCAACCTGACCACTTGCTATTTTTAGACTGTGTAAGATGCTAATCTACTCAGGAAATTAAATACTGTGTTTGTACCTTTTTCTTCTTTAAACTAGAATGGGGGGTCATACTGATTATATTTCAGGGGCCACACTCAGCCCAATATGATCTCAAGTGGGTCAGATCAGTAAAATAATTACATAATAATCACATTTTTTATCTTCATTTTAGTGTGAAAAAAGTAAAATAACATTATGAAAATGTAATGACCTGAGCAACCATGTACAACCTGAAATTTTAGCTTATGATCACAATTTACAGATCACAGTGGATCTAAAAATGCACAAAACATTTAGTAACAGGTAAAATATTGTTAAAATTGCACTCTTTTTCTTAAGACATTTCAGGTTGGTCACACTTGTTCAGCTTATTCACATTTTATTGTGAAAGGATAGGTTGTAAATGTTTTCTAATGCAATTTACTTTTTTTGCATTAAACCAAGAACAAAACTTGGGAGTTGTCATTATTTCAAGGTTATTACATTATCATTTTACTTGTGATCACATTGGTCTGTATGTGACCGCTGGACTAAAACCAGTTTGACCCCCTTGACTGTTTATATCTTCAGTACAATTTTTGCACTGAAGGGCCAGATTGGATGCCTTGTTGGGCTGGTTTTGGTCCGTCTGCTGTATGTTTAACACCCATGAGCTAGAAGAATGGATTCCAGGAGAACTCTGAAGGCGCACTGTGGTATCTGGCACCAAGACATAAGAAGCCGATTCCTTAAACCCTGTAAATTGCAGTGAGACTCCATCAATTGGATTCGCTTGTCCAGTACATCCAACACATAACTGATTGGAATGAGATTGGCTGTCTTTCCTTAGGGCGACTTCTGGTAGGATGGAGCACTGAAGACCTGGAACACTAAACAAGATCAGTGTGGGTCTGGAGATGGTCTAACCCAGTCATCACAATCACAAATTGGCCTCTCTCAAAATCACTCAGATCCTTTGGCTGCCCGTTTTGTCTAATTCCAACACATCAACACCAAGGATTAAACATTCACTTGGTGCCTAATATTTCCCACTAGGGCTGCACGATATTGGAAAAAACTGACATTGTAATTTTTTTTAACCCTGCGATATATACTGCGATATGAAAAAATACTCAGGAGGATATAACAGCTGTGTGGCGCCGACGTAAATGGTCAAACTAATTAGTTGTGTTTCCTCTCATTGTGGAAGGCACTACCGACACAGAACACCTGTTTCAGTTTCATCCTTCTTGTAGCTGAAATAATTCCAGATAACTGACATTGCTTTTCTTTTTGGCACCAAGGCTTTGTTTTCGGCAATGTTCTCTTGTTCGTTGCTCATTTTTCAATGTTTGTTACCAGCGACTCACTCTGTGTGCAGGGGCGTGGTCTGCTTCGGCAAACTGATTAAGAACGATTGTGATTGGTGGATCACTGTGCGCAGTGATTGTCAGGTACCCAGGCTGAAATTGGATGAGAACCCCATCAAGTTCATTGACTACTGCGCACACGTACATTGTGATGAAGATGCTCAAACGATATATTGTGCAGCTCTATTTCCCACCCACTAAAACATTTCATTGGAATGAAATATTCAACATTAGTACAACTTCATATTTCAGTTGACAGAATATTATGGCTGATTAGCACTTATTGATCAGTTTGATTCAGACTGAAACTGCTTATTTTTGTTGGACAAATATTCAGCATTTGGGTCGATCTGACATGTCTGGACAGGAGAAGTACAACAATAAAAGATGCACATCCTCAAATTAAACATGGCAGGTGTGAAACTGACTTTCCTAATTTTGGAACACCATTTAAAGGACAACATTGGCTTTTAGAGAATGCATTAAGAAAAAAATCTCTGAATTCTTCTGAGAACGCACCAAATGATGTTCACCTGATCATAAATTTCAAACAATGGTCAAATTTTGAGACATTATGTCTTAAATCAGGATTTAGATGCATCACATTTCCAATGATAAAATGAAAAGCTCTCTTCCATTCCTCTTCATTAGACCTGCTAAATTCACTGAAATTCTCCCAAGGACACGACCTTGGGAATTCAGTGGCTGCCACAGCCTTGGTAACAGCCCCTGCTCATTTTTTGGGTAATAGCTTGAAGGATCTTTATGACGGCAAACATGAAGAGCAGTCCCCAGGGCAACAATAGAGCGGGTAATGAACAGCGCACAAGGACCAAGACAGACCCAATGAAAACAAAGCTGGGAAAATTACAAAATGAAGAAATAAATAATAAAGGGCAGCAGTTAAAAAAAGACACTGAGCATGTACATAACAGACAGAAATTAATTCATAACATTTACATAAATGCCATATTAGATGGGAAGAGTGGTGTAATGGTACAAATTAAGAGTCAATTTTGTTTCTGTTCACTTGGGAAAATTCACATTGTATGAGTGTATGGAAACACACATTTGCATTTTGTTCGGTTGACTTTTAGAAAATCTGCTTAAAAAAAAGTACTGTATTATTGGATGAAAACATACAGTTCTTTATGAACGCACAATTGCCATCCACCGCTCACACTCTCAGAGTCTGACGGTCTTACAGCAGCACCTCTCACATTCTCTCTCTCTCACACACACACACACACACACAGGTGGAATTACAATGAGCATTACAATCATTATCTAGTTACGGCCTCCAGAAGCAGAATCATTGGCATTCAGGGATGGAGTTGGCAAGCATGCAGGCTCACTAACTGACTAATAAACACACACACACACACACACACACACACAAGCTTCAAAATGACATCAGTAGCGCTAACTGGGAGATTACTGCGAGTTACCTCGCCGTTGAGAAAGAGCAGGTCAAAGGCGTAGACGCACACTTGGACCTTGATCTCAGACGCATCCACATCCTGCAGGGAGGAAACAACACACACTCAGACACACATTTTCATATTTTTTCCCTTGACAAAAGTATGCAAATAGACGCATCTTTTTCACAAATCACTACATCCAACCTTGGGACTTGTTACAAAGAGCTCTTTGATTTCTCTACTGTTAAAAGTTAAACCGCCACCCCGCCTCCCCACGGGTCTTCCCTCTACCTTTTCAACACATCGCATCACACCTCGTAGTTGCAGGCAAATTATTTCCCTTTCCTCGACTCATTTCACTCACCTCTTCTCCTGCTCTCACCTCTTCCTGCACTTCATCTTGTTTATTCAACTCTTGTTTATTCGTGTCAGTTTTCCTACTACAGCCTCTGCTCTGCCTTATAACAGGATTTCCATCGTGGCCCTGATGTAAAATTCCATGACTTCTATAACCAAGCAGACTTGTTATTGAATTCCCCGCCGGTTGTTTGCAAAAGACACCTATACAAAAAAACAAAAAACAAAAAAAACACTCTTGGCCTCATTCACCAATATCTTCCGAAGTTCTTCTCTGAACTTTGGTAAGACACGTTCCACAGTCAGACCACACCTATGGTCTTATAATGATAAACCACATTTTCCTTGAAATTGAAAGTGTGCCCTACTGTTCCTAATAAGCAGGTAAACACCTCACCAATCCCAACCACAGGGCACAAGGATGCAGGACAGAGTGCATGAATAGTAATGATGCACAAAAACTGAAAGTTGAGAGAAAAGTTAAAACTGAAAATGGTGAGCATCACACAGCAAAACAAAGTTAATTTTGTTCTGAGCACTCAAACTATGGTCTTTTGCTGCACTGGAGACTCTAATTACATGTGGTCTTTATCCAGAGTTTTGACATCTCTGGGAAGAAGAGGTGGGCAATATGAAGTGTTGTTTTTTTCTCTTCAGTAAAATGGACAATATAACAGATTTTTTTGCCAGTCTCTTTGTGACAATCTTAAAATTAAAAGGATGTCCAGTGTATGTGCAATATCATAATAACAGAAAAGAAGGTCAACATGCTTTTTTTTGTTAAAAATAGTTTTAACTCTTTAACATCTACCCTTTTACAGAGAGAGCATTATGCACTGTTGCTTGGTTTGTAAGTCTGAGTTCATTAACATTACAAGTGATACGTTCATCCACTTTAACTACAAAGGGTTCATGTAACATGTTTTTATGACACTCTAAAGTCATGACAGACTTAAAAATCTAAAAGAAGATGAATGGAAATGGTCTGTGAACTGCAGTAAACCTGGTTTTACACAAGTGTAAAAAATGTTGCAGCATTAGAGCCTGCATGTCAGGAAGTCCAAGAAGCAGAATCCAGTTACAAACATCAGCTCAACTATTATCATGATCACATTGACATGTTAAGTTATTGTGTTCATTTCTCTTTGTGTAGGAGTCCTGCATCAGTCTGTTGGTTTACTTTTTCACTAAAATGACCAATTTGCTGTACATTATCCCTTTCCTTTTTACCTTAACATTGGATTATTGAAGCCACAACCACCAAGTCCTGCATATACGGACATTTTTGAGTGTAATGGGTAACTAGGCTGAAGACAAACCCTGTGTTAGCAAAGACAGGATGTGAAATTGATGACTACTCATGTTCAATCAAAACCTCATTGAAAAAATGACAGTCAAGTTTTGTAGCTCTTTTGTGTTTCAAGAGAAGAGTAAGGGCCTGTCCCAAAGTCCCCCCTTGGCAACTAGCACTCATTTTGGAGTCCACTCGTTTTTGAAGTCCACTTCGGAACAGTCGCAAGTGGGGATTTCTACTAACACAATGGGACACCAACGTCATCAATAAGTGACGAGGTCGCGTATATGACCAGTCTTTTCTTATACTTCTTTTCTTATACACTATCATTGACATCCCACCAATTTTACAACAAGACATTGTGACTATTATTGTGTAAGGAGATTTACAACATTAGTGAACTCGAGTTAAGGTGGCACAGTAATTACAATAGTCTAAAAATAACAAATGTAACATTCTAACTTGACATGTTTTCGTTTGCAAAAAAGTAAGATGTACCATCAGATTTGCAAAGAAGATTGCCATTTGAAAAGAAAACTTGCATTTGTGCGATTCCTTTCCAGCTCCTGCTGCCATGTTTACCATATGTTTACGTGGGGAGAGCAGAAGTGTTCGCAAAACATTGTAGGTGGCACAAAGCATTATGGGCGGCAAATTCTTCCCCTCCGTCTGAAGCAATCATCGTGAGTCTGTATCCAAGCTGACTCCATTCGAAGGGGCAGAATGTCCACTCCCCATCGATGCTAAAGAAAAATGGAACACCCTACCCCTCCGAAACATGACTCCAAATGTAGGGATAGGGACGAATTTTAGGGCCAAGGGGGGGACTTTGGGATAGGCCCTAAGTCATCTCTACCGATAACACTTTTGGTCTAATATGGAACTTGGCGTATGCCTATGTCATCTCACAGCGTTTCTGCTGGTAAAGTTTGCTGCAAAATCCTAGCCACCACACCATACATTTGATACAAAAAATCATCACCATCACATTAAACTTATTAGACATACGTATAATATATGATAGGCCTCGGGGCCGGTTCTAGGGGAGGGGCATTACCCCCATAAACAAACGTCCTGCCCCCTAAAATGAAAGTTTGCAGATTCAGGAGATAGGGAAAGGTAAATGAGCTTCAAAACAACAGGAGACATAGAGGAATTAGCAACGCCAATTAAGCTTCACTTTGACTTTGCACATACCCTTGAGAGGTACACGTGACACAGACCACATGTCCACCCCCCCATTACACACCACCACACCAAGAATTCCACAGGAAACACTGTCTCAGTGGTATATTACCAGAGCAGTGACTATTCACTGTAGAATCTGCATGGTGCGACAGAGGACCGGCCGACCATCAGCTACTTTTCGATCTCAGCGCTGCTGGACTGTCACAAGCCACCACTTTGTGTACTATTAAAGTGAAGCACCGTGTAGTGAACTATCGATGTTGGCATTTGAGGGACAGCAGGGGAGCACATCGTTGGAAAAATAAAAGTGGCAATTAATTGAGTTACTTTGATTTATCGTCTAGCCTTACAGGGAAGTGATCAGAGGTTGGTTAGACTCTCAAAAAGTGGCAATTCCCAACCCTTCAAGAACTTCCTAGGGCTGTCAACAAACAGCTGTCAACAAACACTGTAACATTAACAACATTTATATATATATATATTCAAAATCTGAACAAAAACAGACATTTGATAAAGAAACTTCTATCCGACTGCGACACTGCTGTGGATATCAGCCTTAGGAGATCTCATTGGGTATGTACCGCTGAATGCAACGTGTGGTGAGTTACACAGCTAACTCACTTTTATCTTTAAAATGAAGTGTAGGTCAAGAGAGTTCATAGCCAAAGTCACCCACAGAAAATGGATTATCTGAAGAATGCACTGAGATATCTGCACCAAATTTATACAGTGGATGCATCTTGGCGTGGAGCAGAAGCCTATTGAAAATAGGTGACCTTGACCTACATTTTGAAGGTCAAATGGTGACATGTCTTTTCAACAACTAAGTCGCTATATTTGGCTGAGAGGTATTAAAAGTGCGCAGCACGTCATTTTTTTAAAAAATGTATCACCTCTCTGTAAGTAGCTTTGGCTTGAGTTAAGATTAAAAATAAATACATAAATCATATTACAGAGTTAGAATTGCAAGCACTTTCAAGCAGTTAAGCTAAAATTCAAGCACTTTCTAGCCCCTGAAAACAACATTGAAATTCAAGCATTTTCAAGGATTTCAAGAACTCACTGAAATCAAACTGGCAGGAGAAGGGATCTGAACAACTTTGACTAGAGACAAATTGTAATGATCAAATCTTTGGGTCAGAGCATCTTCAGATCTTCTTGGGTGCTCTCAATGTTAAGTGGTTAGTACCTACACCAGGAGTGGTCTAAAGATCAACAACTGGATCTCAACCAGTTGAGCATCTACGGGACCACAACAGTATTACCAACTCTGATAATGTGTAGGTTCGCCTTCTTACACAAGAACAGCTTTGACCAGAAGATGGAGACTCCACAAGCCCTCTGAAGGTGTGCTGTGGTATCTGGCACCAAGACATTAACAGTAGATGAAGTCCTGAAGTCATGGAAGCAAAGCGGATTGAATTTATTTGTCCAGCACCTCCCACAGATGCTCAGTTCTCCTGAGATTGGGATGTCCTTCCTTGGTCCATTTTTGGTCAATACTAACCACTGCAGACCAGGAAGATTCAAATGGACCTGGAGGTGTGAAGATGCCCTGACCCTTGGCAAAGTCACTCACTTCCTTATCCTCTAGCTCATTTTGCTGCTTCTAACAGGTCAACTTCGAGAACTAAATGTTCACTTGCTCCTATTATATCCAACGCATTGAAAGGCCCCATTATAATGAAATAGTATTATTACACCACTTCTGCTGTCAGTGGCCAGAATGCTGTGACTAGTCGGTGTATATTGTACAGACTGTAAAGTCACTTATGGCAAATGTCTGATTTATTTATAATATAGGGTTAAATGAATAATACCGAACTGAGTGTAAATGTATTCATTAAATTGTGTAGTTTTCACCAGCACACTGGTACATGTATCAGTGCAAACTAATACAGTGAAACACACAAGTATTTATGACTTGTTGTACTGGTTTTGTGCCATGTGTACAAAATGCACAACAATAATAAATCAAATAGTTTGAACCTGTTGTATTTTAAAAAGAATAATCAAATGTCCTTTTCAGCCAATTTTGACAGCCCTACCATTTGCTAATTCAGTAAAGCAGACTGAGCCCCCTGTGACTGCAGTGATCACAGACACACTAAGGGCTCATTTATTCTCTACATTAAAGACGCAGATGGATACGAATGGAGCCCTCTGTCCGTCCTCTGCGTACATTACGTGCATAATTCTGTCTGTTTTCCAGGAGTTTGCGGATGTGTACCCAGTTGGAGAATACAGAGCATTGCCCTTGGGAACCGTGGAGGCAGTGTTGAAATTTGAAGACAATAACTTCCAGAAACAGCAGTACTTGAGTGACTGTGCGAGTTAGTGAAAAACTACCAAAACATTTCTGACAACTACCCTTCTCAATATCAACACTATTATCTGCATTAGTAAATCCTCCTGTCATCGCCATGTTTGTTATTATTGACTTTCTTCTTCTTCTTTGCAAATAATGCTACTCTTCTCTCATGGTATTCAGACAGAATGTTAACCCTGAGGGGTCTGAGCCTATTTTGACCGTTTTTGATTACTTTTGATTTTGCCTTTATACACTATATAAAGAAATGTTTACTATATCCATGTTTGGTATCTTTTTTTCATTCAGCACAACTTCATCTATATCATCTGCCTATTATTTTTTCACTTTAACCTACTATATCAACATAAAAGGCCCAAAAAAAAAAAAACCACACAAAATATATAAAATCCAATTTGAAAAATGTATACAATTTATTGCATAAATAACGCAAAGATGGTTAAACCTTTTCAAAGACTTTAAAAGTGAATATTGGCTCCAAATATTAGGTATACAAAATTAAAATTGTAATAAATTAAAACTATACTGAACCATTTGCCATAAAAGCATATCTTTACACAGGTGTTTTCTCACCCCCCCACCCCCACCCCCCACC
>JAPQRP010000011.1:26513510-26523738 GCA_037367295.1 Apogon hyalosoma | reverse complement strand
GGAAGTCTGGGCTTCACTGCTGAGGCTGCTGCCCCCGCGACCCGGACCCGGATAAGCGGATGAAGACGAGTACGAGAGTCATTACACCAGTTGCACAACAAAATTGCAGGTGGTCTCTGCCAGCGACAGTGTACTTACATCTAAATAATAAACACAACAAGATACAGACATATCTTTTTAAAAAAAAGTCTAAAATTGAAAATTATGCAACTGAAAAATGTGCAAATATGAGATATACTGTACGAAAGGCTAAGATTTAAAAAATTTAAAAGTAGTATAAAATGTGCGAATGAAGTAGAAGTAGTGTAAACAATGTAAATACACGTAACAGTGTCACAGTATATTGATCAGCCCTTGCTGTGATGTGTTAAATATTGACAAATACCTTGTCCAGGAGGCGTCAGACACACTGCCTGACTTAGTGCTGATAGGACACTCTGCTCAGCCAGGCCTATTCTCAGCTTCCCAGCCAGGGACCTGTCAGTCAACAACATTGGACCAATAGCAGTTAGTATTTGCACCTGCTGCCCTTGACAACAGCAAGACAGACAGGCAGGTAAAAACAGCATTGCAGTGTCTATGTGTGTGTTTCTACGTTGATGCAGATGCACGTGTAAATGCCTGTCATTACACATCCAGCCAAGCGTGTGTGTGTGTGTGTGTGTGTGTGTGTGTGCATGCATATATGTGTGCGAGTGGGAGAGTGTTATTTTACCTGACTATGTAGCGGGCCTCAGAAAAGCGGCATGCCACAAAGAGGCCTTTGATGATGTCGATTTTCTTATTCATGGCCTGAGGCGCCAGGGAGGAAATTGAAATTCACAGAAGAAGAGCGAGCAGAGACAGAATGCATAAAGACTGAGGTCAACGGCGACTACAAACTACATGTTCAAGTAAGGGGGAAAAAAAGACACAAACAGCAACAGGAAGGAATAGGAACTAATTGCTCGAGTGATTCCATCCAGGTGATGACTTATTCACAGGCTGAAAAATGACCCTGTTTCCTCTGAAGTGGACAAATAAATTAATAATTGCTTGTTCAATACACAATCACATTAACATTTCCTTTTCCTTCACTAGAGCCAATATTGAGGCCAGCAGTGTGAAAACAATACCCCTTCCCCAGTAAGTGAGGCATCCCCTAATGAAAGTGTTATTCTGTGACTCACCGAGTTCCCACTCATGCTGGCAATTTCCTTCAATTTCCTGAACACGCCCCCTGCTGTCAGACTGGCCGGTTGAAACATCATGCGCTGGTTGCTACGGGAACTCTCAGCCACCAGGCCCAAATCTCCTTTCTCTTGCGCCTCTGCCTTAATTTTGTCCAATTGTCGTCCTGGAAACAAGAGCAAGATGGTAAATAGCAGCCACCTCATCGGTAAGAAAGGGTGGAATTAGCATTTAAGGGCTGAGAATTCACGAACAAGTGTTTGGGTGCAATTGATTTATTAAGGAATGTTTGTGTGTGAGTGTGTGTTATGAGAGCATATAGATTTTATCTGTGTTTGGAAGGACATTTTAGCAGATGCACCAAGCACTTTGAAGGTGAAAGTGTGATTTTAGGGTTTAAAATAATGAGTGTTCGATATATACAAGAACAAAAAAAGGGAAATACAATCTGTTAAAAAATGCAGCCAGCCAGGGCATTTATATTAAGTCAGTGAGATGACAAACAGACAAAGATGTGAGTACATTGTCTAGTTATGTGGACAAATCTTAGTATCTCTATTTGGAAAGACATTTTTCTTATGAGAACAGACATAAATGTCAAAAATGTTGAGGGCGTAAGAGTGGTTGGAGGGTTTGAATTTTTGTCATTCAATTCTGTTGGTTGAAACATACTAGAAAAAGAAAAAGAAAACCATGAAAAAGACAGTTGCAGAATTTAAATTAATATTTGCAGTCTTTCTAAGGAGAAAAGATAAAGAGACAAAATGCTTGTTTATGTACCTTTCTGGGTGGTTCAGTCAGTTGATCCTTAGTTGCACAAAGTGTAGTAAGTACGAGCAGCGCATTTGTACGACAGAGTCAGGAGACGTTGTTTTGATGGAGTATTTACAAGTGGGGACGTGATCCATGATATTAAAATAACTAAAGCCCCACAAAAGGAATACCACAAAAGAAAAGAAGAACGGCTTCATCAAAACTTTACATTTTTAGCGCGTAGTTACAGCTTGAAGGTTGGTGTTCTTTCACATAACAACAGAGACTGTGACGGTAACGAAGACTGAAGACTTCACACAGTGGCAGCATTATTCCAACAGTCTGGTCTTTGGTTACGATAGTTAGGATCAAGGGTCAGGAAATCTATATTAATACAAGCCAAGTGGCCTCTGTGCGTGTATGTGTCTCAGGATTTACACAAAATCCATACAGAACATTTGCTGCAGTTTGTCATACTTATGTATTTTTGGTCAAGGAACAGACTAGTGAAAACTGCAAGCTGATAGGACCAATATTTTGGGAGATATTAGTAATTTTAGAATACAGTAGCCTTACATTGACGTTGCTATACCCAGGACGCTTTGGCAGTGACTGCTGGACAAATGCTGTATAGCATGCTCGAATACACAGCATAAAAACTACCACATCTACTACCTGTGGATCCCCATGGGTCAACGCACTAGTTAATTATATTCATGGGACTTCTTCACAATTAGTTACCGTTACTACATTACACTATTGTCACGCCTGCTGCTGTTCCTGTCTTATCTGACACTGTTCTGATCCATTATTCACCTCATAAACAACACTAACAGTACTACTACTGCGATTGTAAATAAACTTACATATACTCTTTCTATTATTTTACAGTTTATTCTTTATACCACCTATTTCTTATTCTTATTCTATTTTTACCTCTTTAAAACTAATTTGCATAGCTTGTGAATTACAAGGTAAGAGAAACTATATGGATTCTCTGTATGTCCTCTGGATCCAGTGAATTGACAAAATAAAAACCTTTAAATCTTTACAGAGGCATAAATCTGACATCACATTCACACTGCAGGGACAAAATTTGTGTTGTGGGGGTGTAAATCTGAACCCAAAATGTATACGATTACATTTAACTGTCAAGCCTCAACTTGTTTAAAAGGGAACCATTGAAATCCTTACATCTGAAGGGTAACACTCCCATCTGGTTTAACCCTCCAGTATCCTGCCCCGAGGCCCTTCACCAAAAGAGTGTGATCTACATGGCGCCGTAGTAATGTCAAAATGTTTTTCACAGTTTGTTTTAAACTTTTTTTAACACTTTTTTTGTATTTCATCAACTTGAGCCATAAAAAAAACAAATACTTAATAATTGTCATTTTTTTAACCCTTAAAGTCCACGTTTGTAATATGAACAAACCATATACTTTAATGACACCCCCCCATATACTACATAAAAATTGGATTAGTTAAATTTGGATTTTTGCTGCCTGGCATTTGTCAATGATTAACAGCAACACTAGTTAATAACGGTTTTCTGCAGGTATCGGCAAATTTAATTTAATGCTTTGTAATGCCATTTTAAACAATTTAATGCCCATGTCCACCTGCAGATACAGTTTTATACATAGTTTTATGTCGGTTTACCGTCCACAGGCTTTAACCAGGTTCTGAAAAGTTCCTCCTCCAATCACTTCTGCTGAAACTTGCATTTTCCCATTTTTCCAACATTTGCAAATATTTGTCTAAAAGTCTGGTAGAAAATACTTGAAATATTTGCAATATTTGAAAATATTCCTTCCACTCTTTCGCCACAGCATGAGCACACTCACAGCAGGCTGCATTCCAAGCATCTGGTGGTGTAACTTTGTGCACCGGCTATAAACAATAGACAATTAAAGGGTTCTGCCTGTCAATCATCACACTATACTTACCATCAAAATTATCGAATGTTTATATGATCAAAATAAATTGTAAATAACAATGTTTTTTTTCCCCCCATCAAGTGTATTTAATTTTTTAATGCCTTTGGACATCGAATTTAAAGCTTTTAATGCCATTTAAGGCCTTCATTTTCACAAAATCTATTTAATGACTTTTAATGCTTTTCAATGACCTGCAGAAACCCTGTAATATGCATTATGACTTTTTTGTGCTAGGTCAAATGTTCTAAAATGAGTCAATATGCATTTTTTTTTCTCAGAATTTAAAAAAAAATAAAATAAAAATCACACAAAAATGAACAACTTTTGAATTCTAACCAAATCCAAATTGTGAAAAAAATAATGACCTTTTATAACATGAAGTGCAAAGTGTACATAATTTGCTCACCTGAATACTGGAAGGTTAAGGGTTAATGTGAGGGAGGGATAAGGAATTCATTTTAGGCTTGTTGTGGTTTTGTACATGAAATCTTAACGAGCATGTGTCTGTTACCCGTTGCTTGAGCAACAGCTTTCATCAGCACCGTCTCTCCAACACCCAGCTCCATCCCCAGGTAGGCCGGACCCAGCTGGTTCAAACACAGGTACACACAGCACAGCAGGTCGTCTGGAGAGGGAAACCCACACACATCAGCATGCACCCGCACAAACACATACAGTACAGAGAGGCAAAGAGAGACCACAGTGACACATCCTGGGACACACACAGACATGATCAAACACATGAATGTGGCCCCACGTAAACACACACAAACCAAGCCAGAAACATCAACAGAATTCCAGGCACATATTTATACACTCACACACACCAACCAACAAACACACATCAATGAAGCGACTCATCCTCCCTCTTTTATGTGCAACCTGGCTTCATCATCATCTCCTTGATAGAGTGGCTGGCAGCCAGCTGCCTGTGTAGCTACATCAGCATGCATTATGGGGGAGATAAAATACCATTTACCTGGAGAGAGCAGCAGCACAGAGCGAAGCAGGTTCGACAGCGTCTCAATGTTTCTCAGCCTAGAAAATGACAACAGGATTGCTCTGAGACAAGGAAGATGAGTTAAATGAATTTAAAGCCATCCTGTTAATACTGGGGAGGTGGGAAATGAGATTTGTCTGGAGGGTTTTAATCGGAAATGGAAGCTTGGAGGCAGATGAGCAGTTCATTTAGGAAACACTATACATCAATTACAATGGTGAGAAAAATACATGACATTATCAGGACAGTCGACATTTGATATCGTCGTAAGATAAAGGGAGACGCTTTAGAGGGTTATAATTCATTTACTGTGGTTTTAGGGGTCGCTCACACCAGGAGCAATAACTTAATTTCTTAAAACAGTTCTAAATCAAACAGCCCACACTGCAACTATAATGACAATGACAGTGTTAAATAATATGGATAGGATCACCTTCAGAGACTGACAGTAAATCAAAATGCACCTGAAATTGCAGGGCATCGTGTTTATCACGTCTGCTGCCATGGTGCCGTACATCTTTCAACACCATGGAAGCAATGAGAAAAAGATGATGTTTACTTCAGTGAGTACACTGTGTGGCTGACAGAATATGTTCACAGACCGTTTTACAAACCCTCCTCCTGTGTGGAATATCGACACATTCACACTACTGACAGTAGCTGTAACAGATATAAGAGCCTATAAATATTATTCATTTTAGTAGAGATGCACTGATTGGGTTAACCTGGGCTGATACCCTTTCTTGAAAACTACCAGTGCTTTGTTTTTGCAGGTATACTGTGTAACCCCAGACTCTGTGCCAGGGAAAATAGCCATCTTCATGTCAGTTTTAGTTGTTCAGAACAATCAGAATTTTTAGTATACTTTTGTTTTTTTATTTAGTAGCAATGCACCACGTTTATTGACCACTGCAACTATACTTATAAAGACTGTCATTTTATCTATAGCTTTATTAAGTATAATACCCTCATACTGTATTTATGGCATACACATGAGGGTGGATTATTGTCAGTATCAGATCCTTTTATGGCCCTTTTTTATTATTTGAATGTTTTGTCATTGTTTATTGAATTAAAAACACCTGAAAACCTTAGTTCAGAGAACAGACCATGCTTACAACCTGTTTGTTGTTTGTCTGATATTGACCAAAACTGCTAAATTATTACACTTTACTATTGAGGTCTTTCCAATTTTGCAGCCAAAGAGCGTCCCCATTACCATGGTAATTGCAGTTTTAAACTTCAGCGACATGTCACGGTTCCTACACATTTGAAATTTCAAAATTTCATACTTTTTCCAGACCCTAATTTCCCCTAAAAAAAATTCCAACCAGCCAACCAGTCTCTATATTTGGGATTTATGAGCCAGTCGTCAGAGAATTTCCATCTACCTATTCTGAGTTCTGCCAACAATCATACAAGGCATGTTGAAAAGCTCGCTCTCAAACAGTATGTGGGCACCACTTGTCCATCGAAGCAGCAGTGAAACTTGACGACACCTGGGCGGGCCTTAACATTGGTTGGAGGAGGATGAGAGCAGAAGGCTGGGCATTCCACTTGTCAATCTGCCCAAATGTTTTCTGGGATGCATAGCTGACTGTTTGTGCTCTCACACAAACAGTTTAGCTGCGCTAACAAGTGCCTTAAAAAAAGAGATCCATCCATTTCTTTTTTTAGATATTCATAATTTTATGTTTTACAAAATGGAACAGTGGGAACAGTCTGGGAAACATGAATATTTTTCCATTTTCCATACTTTTCCAACCTGGAAATTTATAAAATCAAATTCCATACTTTTCCTACTTGCACAGGAACCCTGTATTATGTTCTGTGAATGTCAACTGTTTGCTCAACGAAGTTATCAGTCCTGAGGTTGATTTTCACCCTGTGAGAAAATCGATGTTTGGCGTAAGAGCTTACAAGGAGAATGTGAGTGGAATCAAAGTAAGATATTCTCCAGTATTGTTAGAAACACAGACACACATCGAGCACCTGTTGACTTCATGAATTATTTGCCGACTACGTGATGTCAGATTTCTGTGTAAATTATCTTGGCATTTTATGCCGTTAATATTAACACTCATCTTATTGAGCTTGTTGATTTTCTGCTCTCGTGGTTTTGTAGGCATCCAATTCTGGGTCTGGCTTGATGCATTTTGCACAAAGATGCATATGCACATGTGTATATTGTAGCACACACCCGGTTTAACCCAAAATTACTCTTAACTTTGCTCACCACACTATTTTTGGTTCAGACCACAGTGAAGCAAAACAGACTATGGCAGTGCGCCACAATCTATAGATCATTAATGGGAAACACTGGTAATACAGAAGCTGTAATTAACTTCTGGCCTGTAACAACCAGAAGTCAATTATAAGCCAGGTCTCTACTAATTGTCAAGGTCAAGTTCAACACAAATAAAGTGTCTGGGTTAAAAATAAGGCTGCAGCATCTCCAGCTCTATACACTTCTAAAGCGCTCATTCAGTAAATTCAGCAATATCACCATTTTGTTTTTCAATCCTTCATTGTTCTTGATTTCTGAATTAAATGTGTATTGTCTGATTTCAGTCCCAGGGTGCATTCCTGTTCAGGCCTAAACCAAACTATAGTTTGAAAAAGTTTAATAAAACTAAACCTTCTTCCAAGTGCTGTAAGCTGGCGATGCTTTCACAAGAAAAGCCTGTTAAGAAACAAATGCTTCCATCCACTGAAACACTAGACAGTGTTTAATTTGAAAAAGTCAAGGAGATGTTGAGTTCGTTTTAACAGAACAAGTGGGAGGGGATGAAAAAAAGTAGAAGTGGTCACATTAAACATCTTAAATTCTACTTCTTCAGCAAGCGGAATAAGAAATAAAACCCTATCTCTAAAATAAAACAAGTCTGCTTCAAATAATGAGCTGGCGCCTGCTACAGTCAAGGTTAATTTAAGGCCCTGACCACTAGGAAATACAGTAGCTGGATAAGAATTTCAACGATTCTTAACAGCAACATATATGGCACAAAACAGCCACTGCCACCACTCAAATCATCTTTTAGCCTGATACCGATGCTCATTGAATAAACTGGTGTATCCCTAACTGATTTTCACATAATCATATAGTCAAACTGTCACTATGGATATTCCACATTTAATATATCATTTAGTTATAGTCTGCTGTGTATACCAAGGATTAGATTTTCTCTCTTATTTGTGCAACACATGTAGAGCTACATGTATGTCCCTTCAGGGAAACCTTACAAGTAATTAAGTCAGTTGCAGCAGGGATCTGAGCGACACAGCTTTCTGTTATGGACTGTATTGGACTTGAGATAAACGGCGGTATTTTGTGTCAAACTATTTTTGGAAACTCATTTATTTTCACACTAGATCCTTTACTAGTCCCTGTGCTCCAAGAGGACCCGGGTGCAGCTTTGTGGATAATGAGTACTAAATACATTAAAACTTAAAATGTGCACGTTCAGAGGATTCAATGTGCATCCTGCGACTGGTCATTAGTTTTCATTCTGGGGGTGCAACACAGCTGGGGTGGGCTCCGTTTGCAGCATATTCACCAGTGCTGATGCTCAAATCATTGTATGTATTGTTCTTCTTGGTGTTGACAGCCATTTACCGCTGTCTGAAATCTTTCAGACAATAATGGAATCAAACAGTGAAAGAAGTTCAAACACAGCCTTAAAAATTCCTAGAAAGTGGCCTATTTGTAAAATTTCTTCCTGTTCTTGGCCCTCCCCAGAAAACTCAGCCACTATCCCTGGCTGAAGCACACTTCTCTAATTATATTCCACAAATTCCCACCGGGAAAGCCTGAGTGGTGATTTATAAAATGCTTTTGATATATAGTACACCCTTTGAATACAGTAGGCGATCACTATCACCCCAAATGGTGTTTGCTTCAGTGTGGGATAAAAACCCATTTCCTCCATATGGAGTTCTTACCTGCCAGAGTCCTCTTCAATCTTCTCAAAGGTGCGAGCCACCGCCAAATACGGCACTCTGGAGAGAGATGAGTATGTAGTTAGCAGGCAAAACGTCCACCCTGACTCATTTTTACACTCACAGCATTTAAGCGACTCAGCTGTTCAGGGCAAATAGCAGTTTGTGCAAGAGCAGAGTAACACAGTAAGCTTTGACTCAAGGTTAGAGCTGAGCTATGAGGGGAAAAATATGATGACAACTTTTTTTTCCATGTTGATCAATACCGATATATTACAATATAACATTTCAGGGCGTTCTATAGGTTTTCAGTCTTAGGTGTGATGCGAGCATTTCATAGTGTGTGGAAGACCTGGAAGCACAGTTGGGGAAAGAAGATGGTGCATTTTTCAATAATAATATAAACAGCCACACAATCTTGCCCATTGTAACTACTATAGTCATTGTCTGAACCTGCTTTATCCTCACTAGGAGGTCGCTGGAGCCTATCCCTACTTATGGGTGAAGGCGGGGTCTCACATTCACACCTACGGCAATTTAGATTAACAGATTAACATATCAGTGCATGTCTTTAGATGGTGGGAGGAAGCCAAAGTACCCAGGAGAACATGCAAACTCCACACAGAAAGGTCCCACCCCCATCAACTGGTGTTGGAATCGAACCCAGGATCTTCTTGCTGTGAGGGACAAGTGCTATCCACTGCACCACCATGTCATAACTACTATGCTTGTGTCTAAAATCTTAGAAATATAAAACATAAATAAAATATATAACAAAGCAATAAGAAAATAGCCGCAACCATTAGATATGAAATAATCATTTCACAAGGTTCAGAATCACACAAATGAAGACAAAAACCATAAGATGCTGACAAGAACTTTACTAAGAATAACGTTAACCGAAACAATATGTAATTTAAGGTAGGATTTTACCCAAAAATACAGCATAAATTAATGTTACCTGACACGAAACGGGAGCCACAGATCAAGGTTTTGTTACTTGGATTTGTGGATCCATCTACTTCTCTTTTCTTTAACTTTCGGTGCCTGTAAAACAGTAGCTCCATCTGCTTTTCAAGCCTATTCGTGCAATGAATCACACAACAGCTCTTCCACATTTTTACTAAATATTGTTCTTGAGTTTAGACGGTATTGAAGCCAGCGCTGCCACTCATCTCCCTCTTTCTGCCACTCAGCGGGCGGAACCGTGGTGACTTCCGCTAGTCAGGAAGTGCATCACGTGCATACCCTCTATTGGAATTTTATGTAAAAGACCAGCACAAAGTGTCATACAATTGTGAAATGGAAAGTAAATTATACATGATTTTAATATTGTTTTACAAATAAAAAATTGAAAAGTGCAGTGTGCAAAAGTATTCAGCCCCCTTTTCTCTGAGTGCAACCAATTGCCTTCAGAAGTTGCCTAATG
>JAPQRP010000011.1:26349146-26359258 GCA_037367295.1 Apogon hyalosoma | reverse complement strand
AGCACTGGTGGAGGAGTGGAACGCATTGGCTCAGAACAACATCATGAGGCCAGTGAGGAGCAGGAGACATCAGTGTCTAGCTGTCATTGGGCAAATGGAGGAAACAGCCACTACTGACTGTGGAAGTTTGGGTTATTTGGGGCTGTCTGCGTTACTGTCTAAATTGTTGGGTAATAAATACCGAACTAATGAAAAGGGTGTTTCTGCTCATTCATTAATAGTAATATCAAAGGGAACTGTTACTTACTTCATTAAAATTCAGACCAAATCGGAAAAGCACTCATGGAAATAACAATATCCCGAACTTATTGTGAGCAGTGTATTTTACGTACTGTCACATCCATTTAGTTTGAAAAAGTAACAAGCCTATTCTGAGAATGTAAGGAGTAGAAAATACAGATATTATTTAAAAAGGTGCACAATGCATTCTGAAAATGCATGTTAGTGTTTTTACTGCAGGTTTTTGACCTAACTTCCCATTTACAGGCTGCTGTGACAAAGACAATGATCCTCTGTGGAAGTAGAGCTGAGTGCTTAAAAAAGCCCACGGAGGATATCAACAGGTTTTTGGATAGACACTGATACTGAAAAGTTGACCTTTTCAAGAAGGGTGTTCAAGGAATGCAAGGAGGCTGTGTTCACATAGTTGAACAAAGGCCACTAGTGGACACTGAAAGAAATTCTCTTTTAATCCAAGTATCTACAACATAAAAGAATTGTAATTTTACCTTTTTTTAGATTTGTGTTAAAAAGTCACATTTCAAATGGCCGTTTTTGTTAGCTTTTGTGCCCTTCTGTAAACTGTATCTTCCTCTCCACATTGTAACAAAATATTTGACATTAATCACCATGTCTCTGTCAGTGGGCCTGTTGTTGGGAGCCACACCTTGTGCAACACAAAAGCTCAACGTGGCCCAGAATCCCGGTCGCTTTGAGTACAGCTGATCGATTCTGTCCTTTAAATATAATGTACTGACCCTTTGTCAATCCATTCAGTAAGATGTGTGACTTACCAAATTAACTTAGCCCAGTCCATACATTTAGGCTAGTCTGTTGTTCCCTGTGCACACATAATCCACGACAGATAATTACTCTGGACAAAGAGGTCATTTTCTCCCTTCTACAAATTAGTGGAATATTAATTTTCATTAGCCGTGTGAACAGCCTATGTCTAATAAATTACTTTGTGTTTACATGGCACATAAAATGCATATAAACATTAGCTGCTGTCACATACACCATTAGCAGTTTGATAGCTATACTTCCCACGGCCAGTTGGACAAAGAACAGTTTTCTGATTCTAGATATTTAGAAATGAATCATGTTGTTTTCAAACAATCATCTTAATTTATTCTCTGTATTCTTACCGCCTATCCTCTCAGTGTCGTAGTAGATATACTTGACAGTCAACGGGGTGAACATCACACCAACTGTCTTTCCTGGCACACCCATCTGCGCACTGTGTGGGAGTTACACAAACACATTAATACACACAGTCTGCAGCCGCTCAAACAAAGATGACAGACAGACCGACGGATCAGCCAACCTGACGTAGGCGCGAATGTTCATCTTGCCGCTCTGCAGGGCTGTGTCCACAGTGAGGTGAATGGGGTTGGAGGCCTCACGGCTGTAGTACTCATGAATGAGCACTGAATGTTCTGTGATGTCGAAGCCAGTGGCATACCTGTCAGGAGTAGGCGTCACACAGGTGAGAAAGGGCTATATTCTGTCTTCAACATTATATTTTCAACAGTAAATATTATCTGTTGACCCACCATCCAATGATGACCTCAGTAGGTGACACCCTCTTATGGAGCTCATACATGTTCTTGGCAAACTCCATGTCGACAGCAACCTGAGCACAAAGGCCAAAACTGTTTATTTATATAGATTACAGAACAAGAGAAATATGGTTCAGCTGTGAGGAATGTGCTTCTCATTGAGACTGGCGCTACATAATGCAATTATATATATTGTGTGATGATAGAAAACATCTAACAATTCCTATTAAGCACAAATAAGCACTTTTAACAGCAATACTGTCTGGATGCTTTGCGTGCTTCCAGACCTCATGGACGTAGTCAGAGTTCCTACACATTTCCTTTTAAAAATCCCATATTTTAGTAGTATTAATTTTGCAAGAAAATTATGCATCTAAGTTCAAACAGCTAGAAGTTTATTTAGTAAAAATCCAGCTGTTAACATGTACTATCTGCCTGCACCAACAAGTATATGATACATCCAAGTTTACAGTTTCAGCTTACTTTGACAATTTCTGAGTTTGACATTTTAGAAAATAGAACCGTGGAAATCAGTCAACCTATTTTTCTACACTGTTTGCTAAAGTGACACACTAAGATAAATTTTTCAGGTAGGGTTGTAATGATGTCATGGTGTTACAATTAATCACAATTTTAAATGTCATGGTAAATTAATTGTCAAGGCTGCCAAAAACCATCTCATAAAGTACAGTAGATTAGAAGTGGAACCAAAGACACGCCAATATGCGCTAGCAAATCAGCCCAGCCCGCATGCATGTTGTCATCGAAGAGTAACATTATGTTCAGACAAGACAAAGTGCACAGTGAATTTTGCCCACCAAAGGTTCGCTGTGGGGGGTGGATTTATTTCTGAATTGTCTTGACCATAAATATATTTTCGATGCAAACTCATTTTCGTTTCCACAAAGTTTGCGTTCACTACAGTCATCTACGCAGCTTCAGGCTACCTAGTCAGTGGGCTGATCATGAAAAAAGCTGCTAGAAATGGCAGTTGGTTGTGGAGGGTCTTGGTATCTATGAGGACTCTGCTAATTTTCATAGTAGATGGGTAACTACATTCAAAAGTGAAATGTTCTACTAAAAGTAGGTGGACGTGGCCTGTTGCCATGGCAACAAAATTTGAGAAATTTAACCTGTTTTCACATACTCTACCAGACCCAGAGTCAGACTCAGACACAGAATCAGACCCAGATTCAGACTGAGGTCCAGACTCAGACCCAAATTCAGACTGAGACCCAGACTTAAGCCCCTTTTGCACAGCCCTTCTGTTAAGGGAATATTTTGCCTTTATTCTGGAACAAAGTCTGTGTAAATGAAATGGTGGTCATTTGCTCCCACCTCTGTAACAGTAACACCTCTGGAGGCAGTAACAAAAACTGACATTACTGTCAAGTGAATTCATTTAAATTCTGGTCCATGCAGGAAAAGCCTGCACCAATGTAAAATTGTAAGAATGTTCTCAATATCACATACATTTAAGTTTTAGGTGAGACATTCTTAAATAGCAAAAATGCAGAAACCCTAACGAACCCTTTCAGAGACTCATGTGGTTCAAGCTCTCTTGCAAATTTTTTGTCATGCAAATTATCCTACTCTTTACTCACATCCACACCTGACCATTCAGCCCCTCCTCACCTCTTCTCAATAAACTTTACAAATTCATGCCACGGGTGGAGGTAGACTACTACAATGCAAATGGTAGTTAGACTGCTTTAAATCAAAAAGATTAAAACCCCTGTTAACCACATTCAACCATGCTGGTCACACCAACAGGTTACATAACAGTTCCCTTTCTCGTCCAAAAACAGAATCAAAGAGATCTAAAATAAGTAGATATGTGTTTTCTGTGTACCCATAAATATTTCCAACATTATATTTGAGTATTTTGTGTCAGAACATAAACAGAAAAAAAAAATTTAAGTGCAGTCTGTCTTGGTAAGTATATAGTTAAAAATGGAAGAAGAAAACAGGTATTTTCATTAAATCACTTTATATTATGCACAGAAAATGCAATCCATGGTGACATGTATTGTTGCTGACTATATAAAACGACTTGGATTCAGACATGAGATTTTGATCATAATCATTCAACCCTAGCTGAGATTAAGACTGAACATTTCTTCCTCTAGGTCAGGGGTCTCCAACCCTGGTCCTCGAGTGTTCTAGGTGGACATGTCCGACCGGTCAGTGATGAGTAGTGAACTATTAGGCATTTTATCTCTTCAATGACTACCTATTTTGTCATACGCTTTAAATACACACCTCATCTTCAGATTCATTGTGGGGCACAGAGAAGCAGTTGGTCACTTCAATTGAGTGCTTGTCGATGGTACCTGAGAAAGAGAGAAGGTAAACACTTTGCATCACTATTCAGCATATTTGGCCATCTTAGCTTTGTTGGCTAGCCTCATATGATGATGCACAAGAGACTTAAAGCACGAACGAATCGTCAGAACAGCGGGGAAATGCTACATAAACTCCAATCGCAACACCCAATCCTGATTTCAACATGTCAGAGGACCCCGACAAATTGTTCAGGTAGACACAGTAAATAATAAACAATGACATTACACAATTTTAGGAAGATCTGGAGAGTAAGCCAGCTGTTTTAAGCGATGGTGCTAGCAGCGGCTAGCCGTGAGTTAGCCAGATGTAGCTAGTTAGCCCTTGAGCTAAAGCAAACCATAACGCGTTAGCGGCTACCAAAACTGTTGCTAGTTGGTAGCGACCGACCACATGCATTAACAGGAGGTCAAACACCGGATAAATTCATCAATAAGAGGCTCAGCTTACCAAGCAAAGTCCCAATCACTCGGCTCGCTCCTTCATTTCTTCTCTCGTATGAGTCGCTAATGGAAGCGAGAACGACGGGGTGAATTTTCACCACTGGCCCGAACACCGACATGTTGGTAAACTACAGAGCAGAGCCAAAAGGACCGGCTGCGGCCTGGGGCGGAGAAGGCGGGGCGTAGGGGCGCGTACGGTGACGTACTCGGAGTTTATTGGCCAACCGTGACTGTGCGCCCTGGTCTGGAGGCTGCACCAAAGACTGAGGACCGGCTTCGGTGAGTACATACACTGCCACCTGGAGGCGGGCGGGCGACTAGCGGATAGGTGAATACATTAGGAACCTAATAATGGTTGAGATTTCAGTGTACGGTGACTAAGTCTGCCGACATCAACAAGAGTCAATGGATAGGCCCTCTTAATTATACATATACTATATAAATATACTATAGCCTACTAATTTAGAAGTCCATAACCTTACCAAGTCAGTCAAAACATCTTTTTGCAGTGTAATAAGGGTGATTACATAGTCGTTGCATCACAACAGGCCTTCCCTTCCCTTCCCCGTTTCCTCCTCCGGCTCTCCGTGCAGCTGCAGAGCCTGACAGACTGTCCCTTCTGTTGTGGAAATGAAACGCGTCTGAGGCAGGAGGCAGGGTGAAGGGGCTGGGCTGATGACAGCATCCTCTGCCGCTCAGTGGCTCCACACCTGACTCACTCCATCCATCACATGCAGATGATGGGGCTCTCCGCGCGGCCGGCTGATCCGCTGCCACCATTTCGCACGTCCACCTCCGACACATGTTCTACAGATGTCTGTATCTGATTTGAGTATTTGTTGCCTCGGATTTCGGTCAGCACGCCTTGGCCACTCTTTGGCTTGCGCTGGTTATTTATATGGACTGTGAATGCTGAGTGGTGGATCGAGGTGGTCTTTGTTTTCCTGGAAAAGCGAACAGGAGTGGACTGATGCTGCGTCGCTGGTAAACACCAGAAATGGGTGTTATCCAACCAAGACTGTCAACGCCGGTTCGCTCTTGGACCACATTTGCTTTTTTCTCATGATAAAACCTCTGCTGAATCCGGGTCTTATACCTCTACAAGTTGCCACACTGTGCAGGTGAGATTTGTTCATTCTTTGCAATGTGACAGTGATTCACAGGCTTAGCCTCTCGCTTTCTGTAGCCTATTGGCTGCCTTACACATTACCCTGTAACACAGGATATCTCTGATCCATCCATCTATCAAGGGTAGTGCGTCATCTAGATTGTCACCATCAGTCTCCTTTTGCGTCCATCCACCAATTGTCCATATAGGCGCACATATCTAGATTGCAGACCACCAGGACTCCATTTTACTGTGCAAATAATTCAGTACACACACCGTATCTCATTGTTCAGATACATATTTAACTGGGTTTCCGAGATCTAAATGGGCTTTAAATGTAAGACTCTCAGTAGGCCTGTAATGTAAATTCACCTCATTGATATGACCACAGTCAAAGTGTACTTACACAGCACAAACACACACATGCACGGACCACCACACACTTAGCCCAAGGCACATTATGAAACATGCAAAGCAGTGAAAGTGGCTCTAATGTGCTATGTGTTCCCAGATCTTTATAAGAAAAGACAAGAAATGTGCTGTAATTGCAGAAGTTACAGATATTTGTGTGATATTAATCCAAAAGTTTGTCATTTGCCTCCTTACCTATGGTTAAAACTAGTGAAATGAATGCAGAAAAGACAGAGTAAAGATGAGAAAGTGGTACAGACAACACAAGGATAAAATCTTTCTGGGAAACAAGAAGGAAGAAGTAGATGGAAAGCTGCTAAAATGAGCTCAATTTCATGAGAAAAGTGATTTATCATTGAATTAATGTTACATAACGAGAGCCAATCAATTCACTGCTTTCTTTTAATGATTGTGTTTTTCTACTTCCCAGGCTTCAGTCAAGCAAACAAATGGTACAATCAATAGCCAGTGGCCAGCATCTGCCATAGGGAGGACATCAATATCACGCTCGTACACCTGACACCCTCATCCACACGCCCTGGACATGGCTCTGGAGAACTCAGTCTTCCCCTCCCGTCCAGACTCGCTCTCACTCCCTGTGGAGGAGAAAGGGGAACGGGAAGAGGTGGAGGTGGCCACAGAAGCTACAGCATCCACAGGAGTTTACAACCTATCAGATGAGCTGGGCCACGTCGTCACCACGGAGACTACACCGTCCCCTCCGACCTCAGCCAAGGTGAACAGATCTTTCCAGGCCAAACTGGCTGAACGCGAAGCCAAAGCCAATCAGTGCCGGAAGAAAACCCAGGGGACGGAGAAGGAAAGGGGCAGATTCGGCTGGGGTGAGTGTCTCTCAGTTCTACTTTCTTGTCCTGTAGAGTGTTACCATAGTAATCCTATTCAATTATGCAATAAATATTTGGAAAATGTTATGAATGCTTTTATTCATGTTTGAGTAACATTGAATGAAAGCCGCAACTGCATCAGTATTGACTCCTTCAGGCTCTATGGAACTACAGAGATTGGGAGCTATTGACAGACTGTGGAGCAATATTTTCTCTGTCCCTCCTCCACACGCATACATATTGTACAGTATATTGACTGTACTTGTGCCCCTCCCGCTCCTCCACATCTTTCTTGCATTAGTTGTGAATCTCGTCTAATTTGCACCATGCTGCAGTGTCTCACCCCTCAGCAATTTTGACATCTTTGACATGTTTTTTCATGCGGCCTCACCCCTAAACTTCACTCTGTGTTTGCCTCAGTTTCCCTTCTCTGTGCTATATATTTAAAAACCAACCCTAAAACTCAAAAACTGTTGAGTTAAGGTGCAGCGTGTTTAAGCTCAGGGGGATCTGATAGCAGACACAGAATATGTTATTGATAATTATGTTGCCATGAGGGTGTAACTGAAAATACTAACACATTTTTGTACCTAAGAAGGAGCCGTTTCTGTCTATGGTGGGAGCATGTTGGACATTCTTCTATTTAAACCTATTTATTTACTTATTTACTAACTTATTTATTTAGTGGCCAGATAAGGAGAGGTGACAGGTATTCGACTGGTTTTAATCTGCAGCATCACTGTAAAATGCCATTAAATATTACTCAAGGAACCTTCTAAGAACCACAGAATTGCACCGTTTTTGTGACTCTTTAGTCCATTTTCTTTCTGGATTTCCTCTAAACACAAACAATGTGGTAGTGCTAAGCTGAAACATTGCATTTCCTTGCGCCTTTTCATATTGTGATAATTAATGTGAACAAGTGCAATGAACACTATGTAAAAGACTTCCTGAACTGTAATAAATATAGAACTGTGTTTTATTTACATGCATTATGCATTTGTTTATTTGTCCAGTATTTCACCATGCTGAGTAAATCTGGCTCCAAAAGTTGCCACTGTCATCCGTTATGAATCTTTCAGCATTTTATCTCAGTATTAACAGTAACAGCCTGACACTATATCGCTAGAAGAGACAGACCATGTGACTAATCCATGCTCCATCAATAACAGAAATAAGGTAATTCACATCCTTAGATAAGACAGATTTGCCTCCATGACGACTCTTCCACAATGTCCACTACTGAACAATGTTAGCACACATCACAAATGTTCTCCATATACTACAGGCCTTACCATGAACTTCTGATAAACCTTTCCAACAGTTAAAACATAATAATTGGATGTAAAGTTTTGGTTTAAAGAGAAACATGTTTTCCCAACCAATAACCATTAACTTGCACCAAATTATCAACATACAAGAAATGAATCTATCCTTTGAAGCTTTTCCTGTAACTCCATAGGTTCAGTAAGGTCCTCAGTTGCTTTGAGTTTAAGTGATAGAAACAGTATTTTGTTTGCTGCATATGTTATAATCTCTGTTGTACCTGAGTGTAGCCACAGTAAAATCCCTCTCAACAAAGAAAAGAATCAACAGTTGCCTTCAGGGTAGTGCAGTGACTAAAGTCCAACATTGTAGCTTTTCTTCTTCAAGTGTTTGATGATATTGTCCTGTCATTTCTCATATGTACTCCTTTCCTCCCCTGCCTGTTTTCATTTCTCTTACTCCTTCTTCACCAGCCTGACTTTCCTCTGAGCCATGCTGCATCTTTCTAAGCAGTTTGGTCCCCTGACATCCTCCAGTGTTTATCTTCCAATCTTTCTCACAGCTCCATTCATCTTTCATCCTGAGCTTCACTAAGATGTAGCTTCAAACAGCACAGCTTTTCAGCCATTTACAAAAGTAGGCATGTCTTTTTGAAGGGTGTGAAAGAGTTTAATGTGAATCTCACACACCACAACTTAATCTGCTTCACTTTTCCAGATCAGCAAGTGTCTGACTCATCACCTCCCTCCATCCAGCCTTATGTTAAATATTTCTGTCTCTTCATTAGCCCGAGCCCGACGTAAGAGGCAGCGCTATGTGGAGAAGAATGGCCGCTGCAACGTGCAGCATGGCAACATGCGGGAGACTTACCGCTACCTGACGGACATCTTTACCACACTGGTGGACCTCAACTGGCGCTGCTCGCTCTTTGTCTTTGTCATGGCCTACGCAGTCACATGGCTCTTCTTTGGGGCCATCTGGTATCTCATAGCCTACTGCAGGTAAGGCTGTAGAGCAGGGGTGTCAAATATACGGTGGTGCGGGCCAAAATCGGCCCACCAAAGGGTCCAGTCCAGCCTGTGGGATGAATTTGTGAAACACAAAATTACACTGAAGATATTAATAATCAAGGGTGTCAAAATGCATTTTAGTTCAGGTTTCACACACAGAGCAATTCAATCTCAGGTGGGTCAGACCAGCAAAATATTATCATAATAACATAAAATAACAACTCCATTTTTTTCTTTTTATTTTAGTGTTAAAAAAAAAGGAAAATTATATGAAAATGTTTACATTGATAAACTGATCCGTTCACAAAAAAGAGCTGAAATGTCTTCAGAAAAATAAGTACAATTATAGCAACATTCTGCCTGTTACTAAATGTTTGGTATATTTGTAGATCCCCTGTGATCTGTAAGTTGTAATGCACATGTGTAAATGATAAACTGAGGCTAGGTTATCAAGAGGTTAAAATTGCTCTTATTTTTCTTTATAAATTTTAGGTTGTTCATATTAATCAATTTTTTTTTAAAGGATAGTTTGTAGAAGTAAACATTGTCATAATGTAATTTTACTATTTTCACTCTAGAGTTGACATTATTTATGGGATATTATGTTATTATTTTATTGGTCCGGCCCACTTGAAATCATATTGGGCTGAATGTGGCCCCTGAGCTAAAATGAGTTCAACACCCCTGCTCTAGAGCAAGGGGTATATTTTTTTCACTTTAACTCCTTTCACCTTGAGCAGATGCTAGTCTGCTGAATGCCATGTTGATCTGCTATACAGAGCTCAATTCCTGTCAAAACTTAAAGGGCTCATATTTATCGAGGCCTAATTTTCTGAGTCTGTGGTTCCTGTCTTTGTGTATTTGGACCCTAATAGTTCCTCCAGTTTGAATGGGAACCCTCCAGC
>JAPQRP010000011.1:26267364-26296126 GCA_037367295.1 Apogon hyalosoma | reverse complement strand
ATTCCCCTTCAGTCTGTAGTTCTTAGCTCAAAGTTGGTTCCTTTTGATGTAAACACAGATATAATTGACTCATTCTGAGAGAACTAAAACAAAACAATTATAATTTATGTCATTATACATAAATAAAAAATATAATTCTGAATATAATATTCCATTTATGTGACTAGATCCCTTTGAGTCCCTTTTAATGAAAAATAGATGTACATGATATTTGTCATTTTGGCAAATCTGATTTAAATGGAAGTAAACAGTTGAGCCTATTTGTTATGGTGCATACTGACTTGGTGTATGATACTATTAATGATGAAATGAACTGCATTCTCCATGTTTACCATAATGAGGGACATACAGGGTGTACCAAAAAATCTGACATCATTTCATCATCCAATAATTTGTTTAAAATGTGTTTGCTCTTTTTGCTCAAAAAAGTGTAATCATTTTTATTGTTCTGCTTTCAGAAATAGACATGCCGTTTACTGCAACAGAAAAGGCGTTCTGTGTGTTGAAGTACGAACAAACTCAGTCAAATGTGAATGTGCAATGTGAATTTGTTAGAAAATTTCATAAACAAGCGCCAACAGGAAAGGAGATTTGGACGTGGAATAAGAAGTTTCCAGAGGAAGGCTGTTTGTGTCGGAAAGGAACTCCACTACTGACTGGATGTGTGCCGTGTCACGAGCATCGCACACATTGAACATTTGGAATAATTTTGGAACATTATTAAATTACCATCCCCCAGAATGTTTCATTTGAAATTTGTAGAATAAAAGATTTTATGTCCAAAATCAATCCTATTAAGTATAATTTCTCCTGACCATGTAGTCACTCCGATATGGACATCTCAAATGATGTCCTTTTTTTTGGGACACCCTGTATTACATAAAGCAGTGATATTAGTCTGTAGTGAAGTGCTTTTAATAGATTATGAACAACAGCATATCTTTAGCACACAGAAATAAGCTGTATTAGGCAATAGATAAACGCACAATACTTACCATGAGGTGATTTTTACTGGAGTTTGACTGTATAAATGAAACGGAATACTTAATAGTGGTATGAATTCACAATTGATTTTAGTCCACATGGTCAAATGTTGACATTAAAAGAAATAGAACATATCATTAGGCATTTCTGAAGCTTCAGTGTGCGCTACGTGGCAGCATCTAGTGGTGAAATGACAAACTGCAACTCTCACCGTTCCCTATAGTGACTGCAAAACTTCCAGAAGTCCTTCTTTATAGCAAGAGGGTTTTTTCCATTCTGGGATTTTTGAAAAATCTTTGGTTCACACTCAAACACAGTAGGTGATGGCAAAGCACATTCATACTGGATGACTATTATGACACCAAAAAGAAACATGGTAGAAACATGGAGACTTCAAGAGATTCAGCCTGGTCCCTTTGTAAATATAAAGTTATTCTAAGGACACAAAAGCAAAACTGTTCACATTTTTGTGTGATTATACACCAATTAAATGATCATTCTGAATATAATATTACATTTCTGTGATTAAATCCACCCAAGTCTGTTAAATACACCGGACCTTTATGATTACTCTTCATTATTGTTGATAAAGTTCCTGCACTGAACACACTTACAAATATACCACCACAACTGTATGGTGAAAGTGCAGTTACTGGCTCTACTCAGTTACTATTACTAATTTCATATACATTTCTATACTTACATTTTTATACAAAGATCTATAAAATAAAAAAAAAAAAGTAGACAGGGAGCTTTGCGTTTTCTTATAAATAAATGTTTGCTATGATCCTGTTGTCTCTTTGTTAAAGTACCAGACAGGGTATGCACTAAGCCTGGTCGAATGCTTACTTTTGGATTCAACAATGTACTTATCATTTAACTGACACCTTTTTTTATGGGACATGAATAGTGGGCCAGTATTCAAGCACAAACATGATTAGCCAAAACGCTAATGTGTGCAAAGCCTTTGATCACGGCGTTACTGTTTTATAAGCCATTCGCTGTCATCTCCAGGCAGGACAGACTGTTATAGCCACTAATTAATATATCAGACAGGCAGGGCTGCTTTTGCATTCGCACTCACACATGAACACACACATGAACTTATAAACAACTGAGGCTCTTCACACTGAAGTAAAAAAAAAAAAAACTTTTAAAAATCCCATTTGATTTTGTCTCTTTTGTTTCTTAACCTATTTTTAACTTGCCTTTTTCAGTCTAAACTCGGCTTTTTTTCCTCAGTTACACATCATCTAGTATCTTTTGTTAACTCTGCATCTTAGACTTCAACTTTGAACTGGGTGTTATAAATCAGGAACTGAATTACTTAAATAACATGTAATCAATGATATTTTTCCTGACACCATTACCATAGAAGACATACTGGCAACTAATGGCCTTTCACGGTGAATGCTGACACACAGCACAGAGAAAGTGGGCAGTGTAAATTATACTGAATAGTTCCTTTTCCCTATGTCCCTGGGCTCAGAGAACATATGGTTTTTAATACAATATAACCTCTTAACTTAATTTAAGATTGAGATATTTTATTATATGTAACACACAAAGAGTTGCTCTTGTTCTTGTACCAGCATGAACTAGGCCCTCATTAACCCTATAACGCCAAATGTATCATATTTGATACATGAGTTTTGAAGCCCTCTACATAATCAGTGTGATGTTTTTTTTTTCCTTGAAAAACCTGATGTATACAATTAGATACAAGCAATACACAGATAATCCACCAGGGGGAGGAATTTGTTCACCAGAGGCCTTTCCAGTGATACTACAAGACTGTTATTAATGAGGAAGGAAGCAGAACTTTGGCAATTTAGAAAAGGAATTAACAATTTGTTAGGCATGTTTGTGTTATATTATGATTTTGTTTGTTCAAAAATAATAATATCTGGGCATTGAGACCCGATGGATCAAATATGACACAAAATTGAAACTCATACATGGAAATTGATGTTTAAAATGTATTTATTTATTTTTTATTGTTCAGAAGAACCAATAAAGGTGGCAGTTTCAAAGAACTGGAATTTTCTGTCAATGATTTAATGGTTCAGGCTTTACAGGGTTAAATAATATCAATTGAACTGAAAATAGATAAGGTTTTTAAAAGAATGCACCTTTACAACATACTTCTAAATAAATCATATCTGTGTACAAGACGGTAGGGCTGTGTATTGGCAAGAACCTGGAAGTATAAATACACGTCATGATACAGATGCTATGATTTACTTACTGACATACTGTGGTACTCTAAGCAAGCTGTTATACAAATATACAAAGTTCTAACTTTTTTAATGCAATGAATGCTTTTACGTTGTTTCCTGTGTATGTTGTTGGATGAGATTTGCAAATGGCTTAAGATATTTCATATTCATAATTGAAAATTGATGTAGTTTAACACTGGTCAACTGTATCGATTATGAGTTTAAGAAAATATCTTTATTCCTGAATAACATAGTATCCTACTTTTTGATACTGCATTCATTCTCAAAAATACTGCATCCATTTTGAATTAATACTTAACAGGCAATATTTGTGTCTGACATTCAAATGCAGACAAAAATTTACAAAATTATTCAGGAAATCTGTTCAATCAACTAAGCATTGTTATGACACTGTTAAGAACTGGTTTGTCATCATCATCATCATCATCTTCATCATCATCATGGTTTAAAAGTCTGCCAGTTATATGTTGTATTCCATCCAATCCCATACTGCCTTGTTGAGTTGTTGACTGAGGAGATGGTAGATGTATCTACTATGACAAAATCTTGAAGCTGCTTCTGAACCGGTCAGGATCATAAATGTTGTTTCAAACTTGTCAATAGTTTGTCAAAACCGTTGTGTAACATTTATTTGTGCAGCTCTTGATACATACCTTTTTTTTTTTTTTTTTGTTTGCCATTTCAGTCTATTATGGCATTTGTATTTGTTTCTTGTATTAAATAACTCAACATTGTTGACAGTTTACTCATGCAGACAGAATTATTCAATTAATTGTGCTTATTTGTAACAACCTTTTATTGGTACACCAACTTTTCCACTTGTCCCAATTATGAAAAATTTAATAAACAAATAAACACAGCTATACAGAAACCCATCTCTTGGGTCATTTTACATTGTGACTAAATAGTAGCGTATAATGTTACAGGGGCTGTAATAAATGCAAATGTACACTACTTTAATGACATAAAAAGCAAACTTTAACTCAGATTTTATGCATAGGGTGATGTGTTGTTTAAACTATGACAGATAAATTAAAGTGAGACTCAAATATACAGAATAGATATCCATATACCGTAATACGTCACAATTTAACGCGTAATAATTGCTGTATCGTGATATGTATCTTCACATCAGATTCTTCCCTGTACACAGCCCTTTCCCATTCACCAAGTGCTCTGCATAGTCTGTAATGTAAAAGTAATATGTGAACAAATCTCAAGAGGGAATGTAAACATATGGATACAAACCCTGTCTTCTAACATCAGCCAATGTGTTGACCATGACACGTCTTCAGTGTAGGTGCATGCACAAATAATCCTTTACATGTTTCCTTTTCCCCTCCCTTGTGCTCCCTTCAGTGATGGCCTCTGCTGAGCAACCGTGCACCAGCTTCCACCAGCAGCACTGCGCATAAGGCAACACACCCACCTTTGCCCTCCTGCCCAGAAGTGAGAGAGACACCACAATGTACAGTGTGGAGGACCTCCTCATTTCGCATGGATATAAATTGCCCAAGAGCGGCCCTCCGTCTGCCACGCCTTATGACAAGCGTCCTGCTGACTGCCAGCGTGAACTTGTGGACAACAGGGCTGGCCGGGGGACACTGAACGGGTATGAGGCGGACCGGGGGGCATCTATCACAGGCATCTATGGCAGCAGGCAGGCACTGGTGAAGGGCTACCCCGCCATAGACAACGAGAGCGGAGAAAGGAACCAAAGGAGAAAAGAAGCCGGCATCGGTATCCTAGGTGACGCTCAGCCCTTGGGTGATTCTCTTGCTACAGATAGTGGGTGAGTGGGTTTTTTTTCATGTCTTTTGCAATCCCCACACCCTTTACGTTCTTCTTTTTCCCCCCTTCTCACTGGGGCCCTTTGGTATTGCATGCAAAACTGAGTCTGCACTGCGTAGGGTTTTTTTCCTTCCTCCTCTTTCGTTTCCCCTCCTTTCAGAGCTGCAGAACACTGTGGCTGCAGCAGCACCACTGACACATCTTATGCTGGGATATGAGGAATTATGAAAGGTGCCTTTGGACTCGTTGGAGTTGTTTACATGCCTGTGTGGAGAGGTGGCTTATGTCTCTGTGGAGCCCACCCATGCACTGGTATCGTCTTGCAGCCTCCACCAGGCAAGGCAGATGTAAACAGCAGCACTAGACAGTAAGCAAACTGAGGAGGACTGAACATGCCTCAAGACAGGCGTGTAATCACTCCACTGTAAACACTGGCACACTGAATGACGCCCAGCACGTGCTCTGTGATGTAAGCATGTTGCTGGGCAAGTGTGCACAGCGCGGCTCCCCTCAGCCATACAGTAGCATATGCTGCTGAGGATGATCCATTGACATTGCTGCTTAAATGAATGAGTCAAGTGACTACCAGTGGTTTTGTGCAGTGCAGATATGAAATGATTCTCTTTAAAGTGATCACATTATTTCATCCAGATATTGAGTGCTTGTTTTTTTTATATTTTGCATAATTGTACTATAAAATGTCTGTGATATATTTTTATCATTATATTTCTAATGATTAGTGTTATGGAACTACAGTCTGCAAATCACTGTCTTTATCTGGCTGTTTCATAAATCTACTATAAGGTAATCGATTTATTTTATTTCAGTGGTTACATTTCTATTCTAGCAGAGATTACAATATACATGTTTTATTCAATTATAAATAACCGACTACTACTCTGGGAATATTCAGCAGTATGAAGACAGCTTCTCTATATGTTACAGCAACAACACTACCAGGAATGTAGTATTGTTGAACAATCTAAAAATTTAAATGTAACATATAGATATTTTTCATTTAAAATATGTGTTACTATTAACAAATCCTACCATTCTACTACTACCAATCCTACTTAATGTGTTTTGTGTATTTTATGTAATCTTGCAGAGAATGCAGAGAAGCAAGGATTTGATATTTTATGCTTAATTTGTAACAGTGTGGTTTTTGAGATAATTGTTTTGGCAGTGCAACATATATTCCAGATATATCATGCACCTAAGAGCTGAAAATTAAACCATTACTAAAATTATCTCCAGGCAGCAGTGTTTTATCACTCTAAAGTGGAACCACTGTTATGAACATGCCTACAGTTGCTCACTATGCAGTTGCCATTTGATGTTAGTTTTAGCAAAAATTACAGAAATCTCTGAGCTATTCTCCCTAGCAACAATCAAAAGGGATCTCTTTTTCTCAGTGTACCCCAAGCTAAACTACATGTTTTACTCTGACACACTGAAGCAGAGTTTTATAAGTTTAGAATTTATGAGCAAGTCATGCTGTATTTCCAAAAAGGTTACATCTTGCTAATTGAATTATGTGATCAATTACACAGAAGAGAAGGCAGCACACATGATTTTATGTCAGATCAGGTAATGGAATGTTTTTCCTTAGACTTTCTTTAAGAGCTACAGCCACTGTCCAGACGACCAACTTCCAAGATAAGGTCAGCACAATTTAATATGCAGATCATATTGCAGTGGCATCACGGTTTCAAAGCATCTTCAAGAAAGCAGCTGACTTAAGCACTTCTGTCTCATGTGCTGGCTCTACTCAATTAAGTAGTGTTGTAAAACCAATATTGCCAAAGCCAAAATATATGATTGACAGGAGCAGGATACAGTATAAGATTACAGACTTAAAATGAGAACATTTCTAGAGGACAGACTAAGTGTTGCTATGTTTATTTCTTCCGGTCATGTAATAGATTATGATAATGTTTCTATTTGTTCTTTGCTTTATTACATTACTCATCACCCCACATTTAATGCCATATTTTTACCCCCCCAAAAAAAACAAACAAACAAAACATTTCATCAGGTTCTCCAATTAAAATTTAGAAGTTTTGCTCCTGAATTAAAATGGAAATATTTATTTCTGTCAAGGTGCAATTAACTATTATTTTCCAGACACAAAACAGTGTTTGTGTGAGTGTTGAAAATTAAAGGCGGAGTAAGCAAATCTTGACATTTTAACACATCCTTCCTTTCAGTCCACTGTCAGAAGCTCTGCAATCAAAATTCCACCTCCTTGTGCCGAAGCTTCAAGTTTGCATTTTATTCATCAGTACATTTAGACCACTTGGCAGATCTGAAGAAAACTTGAGGGGTGATGGGGGTGACATGATGCAAACTAAAAACTATTTTTAAAAAAGTCTAGAAATTTTAGCTACTTACTAAATGGTATCGCATATGCTATGATAGAAGAAAAAAATTAAGTTGGTGTAATGTATAAGTACACTTATTAGCAGGTCATGTGGCTAATTAGTAGCAAGATTACTTACTGTGCCTAAGTTATGCTAATAGCACTCTAATTATGCAGCGGTAAACGTCAATAAAAAGTTGCATAATCAAGTCCCTTGAGAGAATATTTAGTACAGCTTATTAACCATAACTACTCTAGTAGAGAGCTCAGTCCAGCTCAGAAGGTCAGCAAGATGTCTGACAATCATAGCTCACATGGCAGACATCACATCCTTTCACAATATTTTTACAAAATCAACACAAGTACACTTTTTAGAGAGTCCAAAAAAGCAAATAAGATCTAATCATCCAATTTGAATTGCCAGCATCTAATGGCAGTCGGTGGTATTACACACTAACTGGATTCCAGCCAGTCACCAACAGGGAGGCATATTCCATCCTGGATTAGTCTTGTGTGGATGAGCCAAAACCTGTGTTATGTACAAACATCTTTTTTTCAGAACACACACAGAACAGATAGCTGGTGGATACAGAGGAGATATTCATTGAATTTGAAAAAAAAAAAGTGTATTGATTGGAATTGCTTGCTCTGCCTTTCATGACTTGGTGTAAAAAAAAAAAAAAAAAAAAAAAGTCAAACCTGACAAATACTGCAACTTAATGTCATTCTCATTTGTTTAAGGGTAAATGTCTTAGTAACAATAAGCCTTTCTTCATTTACAGGTTCTATGATGTTCCTAGTTTAACTTACTCAGAACCACTGAGCCATGATGAGAGGGATGTTTCCTATTGGCGGAGGAGAGGACAGGACTTCAGCATTCTTCTGGACTATGCTGATGGCAGGGAGCTGAGGGCCTCTGCTACTGCATGGAGGCCACAGGCCCTATTAACAGCAGAAGAACACAGGGCTGAGAGACAAGCGCAGCAGCTATGGGAGGACATTTCATGGCTGCGGGACCCCGATTCAGCCCCTGGTCAGTTAAGAGTAACTGGGGAGAGGAAGTGCCAGAGCCTTGGTACAGAGGAGTGGAGGCCCGCTGTGGGCCTGGGCAGACAATTGTCAGATGGGGATGGGGAGAGGTGGGCTCAGGACCAGTACCGTCTGAGGACACCGGAGGGATTTTTTCACCCTAGAACTAAAGCAAAGTCTCAGTCTCTTCCCCGAGTTTTGTCACCTGATGGAAATGACTGTAGAGAGCTTATTCCATCCAGGCCAAGCCTACCTGATAGACAAAGGTTAAGCAGTACTGTCTTTTCTGGGCCTTATAGTAGGTATGTCTACAGCGGTGCTCTTGGCAGGGACCGATGGGGCAGGAATGCCGGGCCAAGCAGCCATGTTGCACTTTTACCAAAGCCCAGGTTCAGCAGGCCTTTAAAGCCTCCGTCATATGAGATTCACCAGCAGACAAGGGGTAGCGCAGAAATGCTCGCTATAGACCAGGGTGCCAAACAAAAAGACAGGTCTATCTATTATACTAGGAGTGAGAGACAAGACTATTTCGCACAACACTCTGCCATCTCGGGAATGGAACCTCCAGGCTACATCCCACCCCCATCTTATAAAAGACCCCCACCCCCTAGGACAGTTTCAATTAACCGGAATGAAATGGCAAATCTAAGATGGAGAGCAGAAGCTTTGCAGATGCCTATGTCAGATCCTGGGAGGTGGTTTTCTAGACAGACAAGTACTTCGTGGCTGGAACATTATGGAGATCGTGGTGCGTCCTACCGGAAACAGGTGCATTCTGGACATGAAGAACAACCAAGTCATGCCCGTCAACTACCCACTGAAGACCCAAGAGTGAAACAAACCTCAGGAGGGCCTAGTGGAAATTCTCTCACTGACTCAGACAAGATCCGAAATGTCAACAAAGAGATTCCTTCCGCTAAGACTTTAGGACAATCTACACTTGATAGTGCCTTTCCTCCCCAACAGGGGCCAGCTCTTAATACTGACAACCGCAAAACAGCTCTCAATGACAACGACAGCAGTAATCGATGGAGTAACAGGGGAATCAGAAAAAGTGAAAGTGCAGGTCCAGAACAAAATCGTAGTCAGTTTTTTCCCTCTTCAATTCTGGGTAAACCACCCCCTCCCCCATGCAAGTCGGTTGACCAGGGTGTCTCTGAAATTGTGACAGAAGTAAAAAAGGTGGAACAACCTGAACCACCTGAGAAAGACAAATCCAAGAATCTGAAAAAGAGACTTAGTGAGACAATTTTTTGTTTGGTGTCTGTTCCTGTAACTCCGCAGCTCACAGGTACAATTCGTGATCAGAATAACAACAATGAGAAGTCACCAGACCCGGCGGATAGTCCTAGTAACAACAAAACTGGCCATTTAACAAACCAAAGTCTCCAAAGCACATCTTCAGCTGAGGCTGAGCTGCAAGCACTAACTGGTAGCATAGCAAGCAGCAAAACAAGCAGCAGAGCAAGCAGCAAAATGTTTAAAAAAGTATCCTGTAGACCACCTAAGATAAACCATTATAAGGAGCTGAAATTGTCAGGATCCTGGCCTGCAAACCAGTATCGAGACCAGGAAACACAAACAAGCCCAGAGGCCCGGAAACCTGCCCCTGAAGACAAGGAAGCACAAGACCCTGCCGCACCCAACGCTGAAGTTCCACCTGATAGCAGCAGTGTAGTGGGTACTGCCTTCAGTTTTCCTATAAAGGGAGTGAAGAGCCTAAAACTGTCCAGCAACAGCGCCTTTTCCCTAACCGCCACTTTCTCCAACCAGCTGAACAAGAGCACAGCTCAGCAGCCAGCAGTACCACCCTCAGGAAATGTGGAGGAGACCAAACCAGCAGCAAACAGTGGGAAGGAGGCATTTGACCAATTTGTGATTAAACCAGCCAGCCAGCGAACATGGGATGCTGTGAAAGAGCTGGAGAACATCAAAAAAGAAGTCCAGGATCAACAGCAGCAGAGCAGCAAACAGCCCAGCGTTGACAAGTGCATAGAAGACCTCAATGAGGCCTACAAAGACATCCTGGAGCTAGGCACTGCCAGCAATAAAGCCCCAAATGGTTCTGTTCAAATTCCGGAGCGTATCAAAATTCGACTGACATCAGAACCTCTCAACAAGCCCAGCAGCTTGCGGCGTAGTGCAGTTAGTTGGTCTGTTGATCCAGAATACAGGGAGGTTAAAAGCGCCTTCTCCAGGCCTGCGACAAAATCAGTAACTTTCAGCAAGCAGCTTAGGGAGGAGCTTCCTGTCCCACCCCGAGAGACAGGCTTTAGAGAATACAGGGTTGTTGCGCATCTTTCACGTAGACGAAGCAACGATGGAAGGACAGTAAAACTAGACTTGCCAGATGAGCCTATTGAGACACCACTTTGTGACTTCAGTCCAACTACGCACACCACAGCAGCAGAGGTGCCATGGGCAGACAGACAGCCCATGCAGGACGCCTCTACGCTCACTAGTCCTCCTGACTATGAGGACATATGCCAGGCTTTGCGTCAGTCTAGAGACTCAACAGATGTCAACAAAGCATCTACAGGGTCGTCCAAACCTGGTGATGACACTATTCAAGATCTAGGGGTTGAATCAGAGGAGGAATGCCCTATTTGCAAAAGAGAACTTGAGAATCAGATGAGACAGGGCCCGCTGCCTCCACTTCATGAGGAGAACAGTTCAGACAGCTCAGCCAATCAAAGCAGTCCACCACAATGTGCTGCATTAGAAAGTCCAGCAGAGGATGCAAAAACACAGGACCTGAATGACTCAAACTTGAATAAGTCAGGGTCTGACCTGTGTGCTGAAACAATGGAACAGCATTTACTGACAGAGGAAAATGTGGGTGGGGGTGAAAAAACAGACAATGCTCAAGTAGAAAACCTGGACAAATTGTGTACAGTTAATCCTGCTGAAAGCATAGCAGGGGGTGTTTCTACAGAGGAGGGGGCGTCCACAGTATTAGTGACTGACGTGCCTACAGACTCTCAAGTCACAGAGGAACAGAGTGTTAGTGAAGGGGTGAGGGAAAAAGGGGAATGTGAAGGAAAGGAAGCCATTACAGGAGAAGCATCTGAAGGCAGTGCAGATCAACAGAGAGCTGAAGAGGAAAGTGAGTGTAAGGGACAAGACAGTATGATGACGGACAACAAGCAGGAGCAAGAGAAGAAGCCATTTGCTGTCCCAGAGCATAGACTTGGTCTAAAGACTCATCTGGGACGAGACCACCCAGGGTTACCGGAGTTTCCACCAGACAGACTGCCACTTTCAGTACCCCCAAACCTCGACCGCAGGCTGTCTCTTAGCTTGGAGGGTGAGAGGAGAAGCAGGGGCCTCACCTCTCGAATCGAAGCCCTGCAGAACAAACTTGCTATTTCTCCAGGCCGAGTGGCAGTTGAGCGACTGTCACGGATGAGGGAGGTGGACTTTATGTATCGTATGAGACGCTTGAGCATCAGGAGTACTGACTCTGGGGAAGGGGAGACAGAGACAGAGGCAGAGGGTGAAGGTGAGGGCAAAGGTGAGCAAGGGGAGGAAGCCCTCCTTACCCCTCAAACAGACAATGAAAAGGATCAAGAGGTCACCCATTCACATCAGGTCTCTGAGGAGACAGGGCTGCAAGCTGAGGAGGAGTCATCTCACTCAGGTAAGAAAACTACAGATTTGAGATGGATACAATGGATTTCGCTTTGCAAGTTACAAAAGCCGGTTACATTCCCAAAAGAAAACACCTTACTTTGTAATTATGACTTACTAGCTCGTAATGCATACACTAAAAAAATAGACATCACAATGTAATTATGTGATAAAGTCTCATAATTACAAGATTAGAATCCTGTAATTATAAGAAAAGTTAAATCTAATTGTCAATCATTGTCTGATAATATAGAAACTACTAGAAAAACAAAAAAGATTTTCCAAAGAAATATTGATATAAAAAACAGTTATTATTATTATTATTGTTGTTGTTGTTGTTATAGAAATAAATAAATTACTACTACTACTACTACTACTAATAATAATAATAATAATAATAATAACAATAATGTGCGCCAGTGTTTTTATTGATTTTTTTTTACTATTTTATGTGAGCATTTTTCTGCATTTTTCTTCAACAGTTTCCACATGACAATTATTGATTACTAGACTTAACTGTTCTGATAATTTACAAGATCTTGATGTCATTCAGAGACATTTTCTCATAATTCAGTTGTCACCTAATTGATATAATTTCTCTTTTTAATGTATAGCAACCCATATTTATGATGTAAGGTATCTTTTCTTTTGGCAAAGTAATGTGCACCCCTGTTGTTTCTCTCTGTTTAGTAAAACATGTATCTCTCTTGTAGTTATTTGTTTGATGGATCATATATTTGCTCTGCCCATGTTCACAGACCATAATGATGTCTTGAGATTAAATATACAGTGTATACTGATGGCAGAAGAATTCAAAATGTTAAAAAAGTTAAAATTTTATGGCCTTTAGAAACCTAAGTCTCTGTGTTACAATAGTCATAATGTGCCCTAGATTTTGTCAAATTGTGCCTGAAACAATGTCTTATTAATGTTTGTTTCCACTTCAGGACATTTCTTTATCCATTGTTGTCAGAATTGAAGGAATTTTCTGTAAGGCTGGGCAGTAAAATGATAATTATAATTCTTGCAACATATTTTTATAAAGTGATAATTTTCGTAATATACATTTCTATTTTGTGTAAATCATCATCTAAAGCACGCAAAAAATGTTTTTTTTTATTTTCCAGAAAAAACAATTAGAGAAGGGTTGCAGTGGTGCTGGAGCCTGTCCCAGCTACCACTGGGGGAAGGCGGGGTACACCAGCAATTTAACAGTTATTGTAATAATTACCAATGTCATCTGATATAAAGATTTGTACTATGACAACATTTCTGAACACATCACTAAGCCCTGACTCATTCCTTCAACAAATGCATTCATTGTTTTGTTTTTTTGGCTTGTTGCTTTCTTTACTGTGACAGATTTTTATCCATCCTCCACTGTTTATAAGCATTATATTGTTCTTCTTCAGCTTAGATAACTGTGATAACTTACATATTAGAAAAAAAACAGCTACAGATGAAAATACCCTCTTATGAATATTTTTTTTCTGTATGTCCTAGAAGAACCCCATGATCCCAGCGGAGTGGAGACAGAGTAGAAAGACTGCGTCCATCATCTCCATCTGAGGTTTTTAGCTCCAACACTGTGACCTGGCTGCCTACTAGAATGCCTTCATCTCATCTTGACACTGAAATGGCCTTCTTGTCCGACAAGAGCATTGTGTACACCCTCACCCTCTGCGCTGCGTTGATTACTAAGAGTGCTGTTCCACTGCCAAAGGGAGGTGCCCCCTTTAACTTGCAGGGCAACTTCCAACCCTTTCCTCACCCTTTCCCAAACAGTCTCCCTGAACAAACTTCCCACCTTCCCGATCTGTCCTCCATCCCCGAGCCCATTCTCTTCTAGGGTTTCTACTAGTTAGTCTTCTTGTAGCGGCTTGTCCTTTCTATTGTATCCTCCCTATGCTTTTCTCATTGGCAGACATTATGCAATTCTGTCGCGCATACTCGAACTTCTGAAATGTCCATAGTGCATACAGTCAAGGCATTCTTTGCATACTGAACAAGTCTTGTTTGTTTACGGGCGAGCTGTTAAGGATATGAATGTAAGCGATTCTCTTTTACTTACCTTAGACTTAGGAGGGTTAGTCTCACAACCTCTTCTGTTGCATTTAAACTACACCAAAATTAACTGCTTATCTGATTGTCGTGGTGAGGCGACAGCTGTTTGAGGACTGGAAAACACTGTCTCTGGCTTAAGAACTGTTTTTAATTTTCAGATTAGATCAATCAGCCTTTCTTTTTTTAAGGAAAAAAAAAATCAACAACATTGTGCCCTGTCTCATTGCTTTTGTACACATTGTAAACATAACCCCATAGGGCTCTTCAGTGAAGAGCTTTTCTATACTGTATAACATGATAGATTAATGACCTATTCTACAATGTACTGGTTCAAGCTGGAGGGGGAAGAGTTGCCTTTTTTAACTAGATATGTTTCTTGGATTAGATCAGGTAAAATCCTGGGTTAGTGCCCTGATCAATCAGATGTAAAGCTCCCATTTCCAGGTAATTTCAGGAAGCAATAAAAAGGCACAGACTAAATTTAAGTGGTGGCCGGCAACTTTGATAAACATTTAAGATGGATATATGGATATAGAACAAAAAAAAAGAAAAAAAAATAGAAAAAAAAAAGATTTGTAGAGCAATATTGTTGTACAAACAGCTCAGTGGTGTAGTGGAGCTACCTATAGGAACCATTGTCAGGAGTTCTAATGCGAACATTTCATTCAAATCATATTACAGGGATATGGAGTTGTGTCAGGGTATTTGGGCGTTTAATAGGGGGTGGGTGCTTTACTTCATGGTATATATCTATGTTCATTCATCTGTACCGCAAAGAGACGTCATTTCATGGAATATTTATTTTTTTTTATCATCAGAATTGTTAATCAGTTTTCATAATGTACAAAATAAAGTATATTTTAAATATTTTAAGAGATATTTTGTATTTAACCATGAAATTTTATTTGTCCGCACTTCTATCAAGCTGAAAATATCATACGTCTGTATAGTATCATATTGAGAGTATACATAATTTTCTAGTGCTTTAAATCTAAGAGTGAAATGAAGTAGGGATGGCCCTGTGGTGTGCCTTGATCACACGGTTTGGTTTTCCACAAGCGATGGGGTTCATCACTGCAGGTGTTGACGCGATGGAGATTTTTTTCTGATTGTGCCATAATTTCCTCTTTGATAATGCTTCTTCATATGCTTACAGAGTTTGTTGTCGGACACTCCTTGTGGTATTTGGTAAATTATTTCCATCTCAGCTGTATTTCCTTATGTCAGGTGTCAAATAAGATCCATGTTGTATATGTTTTGTTTGTTTTTTTTGTCTTTGTTATGTCTTCCAATTTATGTCATGTATTGTTATGTTACGGGTTCCTCAAAACCTGTTTGGAAATAAATTTTAGTTGGATATTTAGTAACCCTTTCTTTTACAGTCCACTAATTCATTTTACGCAGTAACCGTATGGAAAACTCTAGTATATTGGTAATTACCACACTTACATAAGCTGATAAATTTACAACAAGAAGCAAAACTTCTGTCAGAATATTCTCATATCATAATGTGTTTGCGCAGTTATTTCAGTTACTATCTGTTACGGCCAAAAATCTGTTTTATGAGGTTATAGCGACCTCGACCTTAATATTTTCACCAAATTGTTTGACATACTGTCGACCCACTGCTGAGATATCGCATTAAATCAATGGACAGCCACTGATGCCCTTGACCTTTGGCCACAAAAATCTTTTCAGTTCATCAGTAAGTCAAAGTAAATGTAAACTGTTCTCGAGATCTTGAGTTCTAGGGATGCACCATGGGTAGATGTAAAGACTGTAGCTGAAATACTAAGAAAATGTCACTTTTAAACAACTGACTAAGTACTGTGTAGTTGTGAGCAATTTGAGTTGGTAATAAATCAGATATAATTGTGTACTTGAAAAGTAGATACCTCCACTAGTAAATCCCAATTCAAGTTAAAATGATAGCAGTTAAAGATACATGCAGAGAACACAGCCTGTACTCAACAACATGTACAGTAACACCAGAGGAAAACTGGGACTGTGGATGTTATTTGCAATTTAAATAAAAATCTTTTACATTTTTAAGGTACATCTAACTCTTTTCTAACAGGGTGTAGCTATGAACAATAGCAATGTAAGAAAAATTATTTATTGGAAAGTAGAATTATATCATTTCTAGACAGCACACAATTACCAATATTTAGTCAAGCTGATGTATAATAGTGGGTATTCATATTTCAGCTGTTTCATACTGTTTCTCTGTATATACCAGTTAAATACTAGTATATGGGGGACTGTAACAGGAAGGGTTTTATTTTCCTTCATTTTTTTTCTTGTCCTTTTTCAATTTTTGTCATTCAGCAACATGTTCTCTTGTGTAAAGGTTCTGCTGTCTCTATAACATTTTTGCACTAAAGGATAAAATGCAGACTTTTGGGTTTAAATCACATCTTTGCCAAAATGTGTTTTTTTTTTTTTTTTTTCTAAAAAAAAACTGTGGATGTTTATAACATCTAAAATAAATGAAGGTCATTTAAATCTTAATGCATTTTGACCAAAAAAAAAAAATTAAAAAAAAAATGCAGTGACGTGGTTTCCACAACAGCAGTGCTGCATTGATGTAATGTATCAACAACAGCCCTATAGGTATCCATCACTGTTTAGTCACTCAAAAAGATCAGTTAACTGTTATGTAGCATTTACAGTTGTAGCATTTGATCAACTCAGAAGTTTGTCTCAGTATTTTAAACATTTCTTGTAAATTTGGAAGTATCATATCGCCTTATTATGTGTGCATTACATTACCCTCCAGGCAATGCCAAATACGTACTAAGCACTGTTTCATACCGTCTAGGTTTTTAAAGACAACTTATTTACTGTTCTGCCATCCCTCTAGCTGGAGAGGTAGAGTAGCATTGTGGATAGTTTCTGCTCTTCATGCTGTTTTATCTGTAGAAACATTGAATCAAAACTGTGAACTTCAAACAAAGCTAAAAGCATAGTTAAAGATTAAAAAAACAAAACAATAATAATAAAATTTAAAAAACAAAAAAACTACAGGATCAGATTCAGTGTTTCAAAGACAAGCCCATACGTCAGCATCACAGGGAGGACAAGCTGGCACACCCATAATTACTAACACATCTCATTTTCAATTCATTTTTAAGACTGAAAGGCCTTGCCACAGTCTTATGTGTAAACTGCCCCTGATGACATTTAAATAGCTATTTCAGTACATACGCCCCCAAATAATTGGCATGTCAGGTACACTTGAACATAGTGTCATTCGACTTTTTGTACTGCAGGTTATGTGCAACATGAAGTAATTATGCACACTTGTAATATTTTCTATTTTCATATGAGATTTAAGTGCTTTTTGTACTCACTGACATCTTTTTTTCTTCCTTGCATGAAATGCAAGAGAGAGGAGGAAAAAAAATGTTTTTCATAAAGTATATTTGCATTTGGTACTCCAATAGTATGACCAGTGGGCAAAACATTATGTTTCATAATTTAATTTACAAAACTATGCCAAGTATTTGAAAGCTATTTTTAGAGTAAATTAAAAGAAAAGTCATTCATTTTTTTCTTTTAAAACATGCCTTTATCTTTGTATCTATAAATATGAGCATAATCCATAGTCATATGATTGTGCTACTGTTGTATGATACTGCAGTCTGATTCATAAATAAACTCTTTGCATGAAAGTTGCGTTTGTGATCAATTCAGGAACATCTACACTGATTGTAATTGTACATTTCTTGTTTTCCCTATATTTTAAATGTCGTTAACCTCAGAACATACCTGCCTAAATCATATTTTTCATTTATTATTGTTTGGCCAAATTGTGATATCTACATAACTTTACTCTCCTAACACTGCTGATTAAATTGATGGAGATATCACAATTTGGCCAAAAATATGCCTTAGGCAATCATGCTATGAGGCTAACACTGAGTAAATTCTCTCTCTAAATGTCTGTTACCATAAAGAACCTCAGTGGCAGCAGCAACAATTATGTCAGAACTGTCTCTTTTTCAAGCTAAACTTGAGTTAAAACTGTGTATTTTTCTGAAATATAAAAGCAGTAAAAGAACTGAATACATGTTTATACACATATCCACAAGTATGTGTGTGTTTGACACATGTGTACACTTGTACAGTGGCAGTCTGAGCCCAGTCACTGCTCCATGTGTTGGATCCAAGCACTGGCAAAGACAGTACTTGAGCTGAACTTGTAAAAACCTCCCAGCAGGTTCTCTTCAGGTTTGGACGGCATCCGTCCTCAGAAACTTCAAATTTCTCAGTGTGCTTTGTCCAAAAGAAGAATGAGAGGTTTGATTATTACTTACTTTTATGTGATAACGTATGGATTTATTTACAGGAAAACTTGCATTTGTTGCTGTTTTCGGTGGTGTACCCCAGGGCAAGGCAGGGGCTTCAGACAAGCACAGCCTGACAGAGCGGAGAGATTACAGATGAATACAATACCTTCATGTACTCTGTACTTTACATATGTCCTATCAGCACTAATTAACATGGTGGAAAAGCATATTTTGCACAATTATCACCAAATTACAAGGAGAAGGCAACATTTAAAAAGTAGCTTGACAAAAACAAAAACATTTGTTACATCACTTGTATAGTTTTAATAAAAATTTTGCGAAAAGACAAGTACAGACAATACTACTACTACTACTACTACTAATAATAATAATAATAAATGGGTGTAATCAAATCCATGACTTGACGGGATGTGAGCACACCTGGACCACAGTTTACAAATCAGCTGCCAGCCTTTATCCTTCTAACAAACTGTATTTGGTAGGTTTCTGTCCTACCTGTCTCTACTACACCTATCAAAACAAAACAGAAATGTCAGACGATTCAACCTGCAGTTGCCGTGTTCTAGTTTAAAAAAAAAAAAGTGAAACTTTTTACATATGCTAGCTGCTACACGTAGCTTCTCAACCTTTAATTAACGCTAATTTGTCAGCAACAAATACAAAAGGACACCGGGACTAATAACTTCACAGTGATTTCCAATATAGCTTGTATTTATTTTATTTTATTACTAATACGTGTGATAAGGTGCTCGAAAGGTTTAATGAAAGTTTCTTTTGAGGAAGTACTGAAAAGTAGCTACTTCCTGCTAAACTTCGTTAGCTAAAGTTAACGAGCACCTATTTGAAATCAAAGCTAGCTTACCGCAGTGGCGCTAGTTAGCTAAAATCCCACCGGGATCACAGCAGATTAGGCTAAGGTAAATAATTAAACATAATAATAACAAAAAAATTTGGAAAATATGGTTCCAATAGTTACATAGTTTTTGTCGCTTGACTTCTAATCTTTCTATATTTTGGTTAACTTCTAAAGAACTGTGTGTAAAGATGACTGGGCTTGTAGTTTGACTGGAGCTGTTGCTGCTTGTTCGGTTGCCTACTGTGTGCCACTGTTCTTCACACACCACTGCCATTCACATCCAGCTGTCTCTCCATCACAGCTGCTTTGGTCTCACATTAAGCACACTAGATATCTGCCATGACTGTACACCTGTCAAGCCTGCCTGGGGAATACTAACTCCATTACAGGGACAGTTGTCCTTCTCCTCTGCATTCTGGAGCTGTGCAGAAGATGGAAGAAAGGATCCACTCTGTTCAAACAGCAAACAAAGGTAAGACACACTGAAACAAACATGACCATGAATGTTAATGTTAATGGAAAAACAATAATAACACATCTGAGAGTTACAATCAAATAGAACGCTTGGATTAATAATGTTTCCTTGAACAGTTTAATATATTCTGTGGCACAAACAGAGACCCAAGGGGCTGCGTGTCCTGCTGAGGGTGACCACATGTCCTACTGCACTTTGATCCTTTGTCCCATGTCCTACAGATTGAGAATATGTTCCACATGAGTTAAAGCAGATTATTGTTTACTTCATTTACAACTATTTCCCAAATTTTAGAAAATCCATGACACAAAATGTAAATTTCCACAGCTTTCCAGTTGTTTACATTGCCGTGCGAATACTAGGAGTTTGTTCATGGACATAAGCAGTAAGTGCATAGTAGGTTTAGTGACTTTTTAAGAAAAAAGACCTCAGACTGAAACCAGAGGTGAATTTGGGATCTTAAACAGAGTTGTAGTCCAGCTCCGAATTCTGAATATTTTCACCTGACAACTGAACTGTTCTCAAGTTATTTCAGGTAAAAGTGATATAACATGACATTGTACTCTACCAAAAGCTGTTTATCTTTGCCTTCTTATAAATGTAATTCTTTGCTCTCCATTCTGTTAAGACACTGGCTTTCTTAACAAAGTCTTAACAAAGTAAGTGCAATTTGAGTTCTTATTTATTTTTATTTTCAGCAGTAGCAGGAGGAGAAAAGGCTTATAATGTGTGGTAGAGACAAATGAGGAGACAAATGTACTACTTTTTGTATTTGTGTCCCTCATTATCCCACACATATATACTCCTTACTTTGGTGGGTCTTAGTCACCTTAATCCTTCTGTAGCTAGCACAGGCCACAAGATGGAGACAAATAACCACTAAACACAGATAAGAACCAAACCCATCAAGGGGCACCTTTTAGAACACCAGTCTACCATCTGAATATGCTGCCCACACACAGAGAATATGCTGTGCACATTCGGGTAGAAGATATTACAAGTCTTAAATCCTTTCCTTAGAAAAGAAATTTCTTCTCAGTTTAAAGCCAGGGAGGTCACAGTAGAGTAGGGCTGGGCAACAACATGATGATAATGTTTTTTGAAACATAATGTTATATCACAATAAGTATAATCATGATGAACATTTTTCTTGTCTTTTTGTTGTTTCTCTCAGTTTTACTCATTGACACATTTTGATGTTGAAAAAACACAGTGTGTTTTAGTGTCAGAATTGCTTTGATTGTTCTGTCTCTGGAAGCGCTGTTAGCGTTTGTCATGATGTGACTTTAAAGAAGAGCTTTAAACCGCAGATACAGTAAACATGATTCTCATCTTATGTCTTTTCTGTCTTGTTGATGAAGAGCTCCGATTGCGCTCATTTTCTTTATTTCGATTAAATTTTAATCAGATAAACCAGATAAATCACAAAATCTGAGTTTACTTGTGTTTTTGTCTTGTTATTTCATCTTCATGTCTTCTTCATCGTGTTATACAGCCTTCAAACATGTAAGATACAATGGAATGGTTTAATAATCACCCATATAAATGGAATTGTTGCAGTATAAAAATATAGCACAACAATTATCATTTTATTGTATAGCTCTATAAGTAAGTGAGTTTTAACCTTGTTTTCATGTTGCCATTTTATTTATTTGTTTTTGGAGATGAAGACAATATCTGCAATACCTTTAGTTGTGTTTCTACAGCAGGATGTATGTATTTCAAATAGCAATACTGGTAATGGAGCCTCTACTCTTGGGCGAGGTCAAGGGCATCAGACAGGCCGCCCACTACTTTTTGATTCAGAACTTTTGAACCAGACAAGTTTAAGACAAGTATTCCACATCATTGTAAAGGTCTAAATGCCATCTTAAACATACTCAAAGGGCAACATTTTGTTTCAAATATTCTTAAATGAAAAATATCAAATCTACTGCGTCACAGATGGATAAAAAATTAATGTCTATTTTTTGCAAGAATTCCAAAGTTCTCCAAAGTGAAGTTTCTCTGACATTTTCATCCTAAAACATATTCAATGTATACCTTAAATTCTCTATTTACAACTGAATAATTGGTTAGAGGACAAAACTATTTGATCATACCTAAATAGCAAGAGTTTTGAAAAAATGGCAGCGTCACAGATGGGCAAAGCCAAGAACATCAATTATCAATATCATATACATTTTTTTTACAATATTTACAAAATACAAATTATATTAACATTATATTCAAATGTATTTTGAATAGATATATGCATTTATTAAATTTAAACACTGTGTTTACAATATCACATAAATAATATAACAGTAAAATATCAGTGTATTTAAATAAATGTAGTTTATTTATGAGAGTATATAAAATGAACCACAATAACGGTACAAAACTGTGTCACTGCACAATCACACTCACTAAACTCCTTAAAAAAATTTTTCACATACTTTTTCTCATTTCAAAATACATTTTCCTGAAAATCTAAGTAGCCTAATTACCTACCCAAAAATATAAGTTTGGTGTAGATTATTGTAATTAATTCTTTTTGACCAGATGTTAACCTTCCTATGACTTCGCCCACTCATCCTTTTAACTTCAGACTCAATGAAACACTCAGTTATAATTTGGTGCATTCAATTTAAGAGGATTGTATAAACACACAAAAATGATCTACTGAGGGTGGGGATGGTGGTGGTGGTGGTGGTTCGGGGGAGTCACACAGATGTTGTTTCTAAATTAGCTCTGACATAACTCCCATTTTAATTTTTTTCCATTTATAGTGGGTGGCATCTAGTATTAAGGTACATTACTGTCACCTACTATGAATGTAGACCAGAGGAATTCTCCCGTTAAAAAAGATCCGTTCATATTTTAGTGGCCACTGCAGGGGGGGTGAGAGGATGGGTGTAGCTGGATGCATTTTACAAGTTCATGACTAAATGTTCCTCAGTGTTTCCTCAGTGTCTGTCCTAAAAGTCATTAGAAGTTGTTAAATGACATCATCACCTAATTTGCATTATTGTAAATATGCATGTAATTGTAATGAACGATGTAGGACAGAGGAATAACAATGTGTTAGAGACAAAAAGTGAGAATAGAAACATCCTAAATCTGTTTAGAACTACAAATGAACTATACTCTGTCAATTCTTGTTTGTTTTTTGTAATGTCCCAATTCCAACTGTTTTCCTTCATCCGAACTTGGGGGCCAGCTAAAGTGACCCAAAAGAGACACTCTGGACCAGTTACTTAGGTTACTTATTTATTTATTTGTTGTTTTGTTTCATTTTTTCTTCAGTTTGGTTTGATTTTTAACCTTACGGTTCACTTAGGAGCCCAATACGTATTTCATGTCAGAGTCCCCAAGAGTCTCAATAACACTAGAAAAAAATGGTAGATTTGTTACTAGTTGCTTTATGGATAAAGAGTCTCTAGAGGGGTCTGAAAAATTGCTAAATATACCAACAAAGTGTCCAAATGTGAAACACTGACTTTTACAGCTACAGACAGACCATGGGTCTATATGACTTGAACAGGAAATCATTTACAGGAAAATGTGTTTTAGCATTTTAATCACTTTTCAAAAGTAGATACAATTTGACAAGGTTTTTTTTTTTGTTTGTTTATTTGTTTGCTTGTTTTTCTTTTGTTTTTGTTTTTCTTTTTGCATCTACCATAGGTGGGGGTATAGTGGTTGATATTTATTTATTCATTTATTTGTTTCGAGCAGAAGTAAAAACAAAACATTCTTATGTGTACAAGGAAGTAATATCAGAGCAAATACATTAATAAATAAAGGTGAATAAAAGGCAATATAGCAATTGCCATATAAACTAGTAATACAATAAATTCAATATGTACTGCTCAAAAAGGAGTGGGAAGAAGAAAACGTATTAAATCCCACCCCCATCTCACATTTATAGAACATAACACATGACTTTTGCTTCCTTAATGATAAAGTTACATCTGTTTAGAGCCCTAAAATAATAAGTTAGTTTTTAAGTTAGCATTTAGTAATAATATTGAGCTGGTTGTAATGTGCAATTAAATACTGTGCAATAAACTTTAAGGAAATATGGAATGAAGAAGATGAAAACGACAGCTGTGTGAAGTGGATGAAATCAGTTCCAATGTAAATGCAGGAAATACACTGTGCCATTGTGCAGTTAGAGCGTGCTGTGTTTAGACATGCAGTTTGGTGCAGCTAAGTGCTGCAGGACCTCAGTGTCGCTGCACAGCTTGGGTCGCTGCTGCTGCTAGATTGTAGTTTTAACAGCTGATTCGATCCCCCTGCTCTGAGAGACCTACGCTTCCTGGCTATTTATGGCAGATGCCCCTCTATCGAGGCCACTCTCTTCAGCCCATACATGGTTGCTGTGGGATGAGGTTACCGCACCGATTTTGGCCAGCACTCCCCAAACCTTTTGGGAGTGTTGTGTCGCCTCTTATCATCAGTCTAAACTGCTAGACCAGAGTCTTAAAACAAGTTAAGGATGGATGGTTTAGGAATCACACTGTTGACTTTTGGATCATTATAAGAGAACTGGTTTTCTGTAGTAGAGCCCCTGTTGTGTAGTTTTCTGGTAGCTCTTGCCTTCATCCCTCTCGTCTTGCACACCGCTCTTCTCCTCCCTCTCGTTCTTTCTCCCTTCTTTGCTCAACTGTTCCTGGACTGATTTATTTGGCCCAGTGCAACAGAGCTAGTGGGAAAGCACCAGGCTATATTTGTCGGCTGCTGAGGTTGGAGCCGCTTCATGGTGGATGACTCTGGAGCCTCTGTTTGGGTTTACCTGCTCACACCTGTGCTTTCTGCCTCCTCAGCAGCGACTCTCCCTGTATAAGGAACTTGTCAGACCCTCTTTGGGGGTTTGGGGCTGAATCTTTTTGTGAGGATAAATGGACTTCACCTGTGATGCTGCTGGGGGGTGTGCCAATTCCAGCTAAAGCATTGTAAGTATTGTTTCGTCTTCCACAGTAGTCTTAACTAAATTAGATTTATTAACATTTGACAAGAACAAATACATGTTGATCATCTGGGATGTAACTGTGTCACTGGTTCCAAATGGTGTAATGCATAATGGAAATGTAAGATAACAATTTGTTATTTTGTTGTACTATTTGATTGAAAATTGTCTCTTAGTAGCAATCAAACATGTAAATTCAATACTTTATATTAGAATAAAGTTGAAGGGTCAAAACACGGTATTTGAAATCCCTCTGACGGGACATTTTAGAAACAATTTGACAGATTAGTGTTGCTAAATGACCTACATTTTTACATTTAAATTCATTTTTTCTTTAGTTGTGCCATAAGGGATTATCCAAAACAAGGAGCTACTTTGTATTGAAATAAATGTTAGAATGGCAATCAATTCAAGTTTGCGCTCTGACCTGACATTACTGTGTTTTGACCCTGAAAGACAAAATAAGGTTTTTACACTCAACTGTATTTTGTCATCTGGTTTTGTGGAAATACCCTTATGCGACTCTTGCCAAAACCAGAGAAATTATCTACAGCAGCAGCATTTCTTGGTGTGTTTATTTTTGCTGGTATAATTTCAACCACCTGATGTTGTTTCTTACTTTAATGCAAATATGGGAAGTGAATTTTCTAAAGAGAAAAAAAATATTGAAAGTAAAATTAAGGACAGCATCATTAATTAAAACTAAGTTGCCATCACTACATGGTTAAAATAAAGTGTATCCTCATGGTCATAGAATAAGATCTTGTCATATTACGCAACATAAACATAGGCAAAGGTGTAGTTTGGCTACTAGTATTTTGTGCTGATAAAGTGTCTTGAATTACAAAAAAACTAATTTAATTGGTTTTTTTTGTGTGTGTGTGTTTGTTTTTTTTTGTTTTTTTGTTTTTTTAGAATATTCAGTAGAGGAGGCCAACCTTGTTGTTGCCAAACTCAGTGGTAACTGTTATTTTTATAATTTTGAGGACTGATTGTACTGTCTCAATCAAGTCTCCTTGTTGCATTGTGCTGTCTCAAGTATCCACATGGGTATTAGCATTCCACCCTCCAGATTATAGCTGTATTCTGGAGGCATGTGTGTGTTGGGTAAGCGTGTTGTTCCAGTACTGGCCAGGCGTCGTTTCTCTGCCGTTTTGTTTTTATAGCGTGAGTGCGATTGTGTGACTCTGCAGCAGTTGCTTCGTGCTCTGCACCTGCTGCTCCAGTCACAGTGAACAGACAGGTTTACTGACTGCCCCCATGCTTGACCCCATGCCACAGGACTCTGTTCATCTACAATGTAAAGAAACCTGCAAGATCAAATGTTGTAGACACATTCTTTATATGCTGAACGGTCTGATATAGGAGCTTCAGGCAAGGTTGGGAGGATCTTCTTGGAGAAATCGAATATAATTCATAATTATGTTTGCATTTATTTGTAATGAGATGAAATTGGGTTCATGTCTTTTTACGTTACAATGAGCTGTTTATATTTACAGAGAGGGTGGAACACCAGGTCAACAATAGCTCCTAACAGGCTTCTTACCCTGTTTTACTTGGGCTGATATCCATTGTTAAATTTCGTTACTGTCACCAGACCTGAGTTAATACCCTTTCCACTATTAAGGCCAGAACACAGGAAACAAATGTTGGAACTAACTGGAAACACATATTTTTTGGCCACAGTAGTTGAGGGTAGGCAGGACGGTGAACTTATAAATGTCAATGTTCAATCTGGTTTCTTTACTCTTGTATTACTTAATTGACTGTAAACCATACACAATGGTAAAAAAACAAACAGCATCAGTGTTTGTTTTTTCTGTTTTGGGCTTTTATGCAGGAAAGCATGTTAACTCTGGTCCATACTCAAACATGGCAGGTGACGGTTATGCACCTTAACACTGCAAGACACCTGGTATAAATGGAATAATGAAATCCCCTCTACTATAGGAACGTGGTGTCACAACTTGGTGGACTCTGCTACGTCTTGTTGGTTGCACATGGCGTATTTGTTTTCCCTGAGTTTACAGCAGAATAAAAAAACAGAAAATAGTTTCTCTAGTTGAAATACGTGTTGCTACTCTTTTTCTGTCGGCTTTTGCAGTATAAAACTGCTGCTTTCACTTCTTAGAGGTCCATTAGTGCAGCTTTTAGGAAGACGTACAGCTTTCTTTGTTAACCTGCTCAGCCACTGTAAGTGAACCAAAACACAAATAACCCAAATTTAATATCTTGGTTGTATATGACAATGCTCTACAGCCAAAGCAATGAAGGGTTAATGGTGTGTATGAGTTTTGCGATCCAAAAATTTTGCACAATGAATCTCTTTCCAGAGCTGAGATGTCAGTGACCACATCCTGTGACATAATATGAAGATGTGTCTCAATAATGCACCTTTAAGGAATGAAAGCCAAATCTTAGAATGGCCATTTCTGGCATGAAATCCTGCCCCTTCCTCCTTTGTTTTCTCCTCCTCCTTTCTTAGCCTCTGCCTGAGAGATGCAGAACTTTTTAAGTGTTTCTCTCGGCACTACAGCTCGATGCTCATTGTTATCCATATAAGAGCAGAGGAGGCAGATTTCTGTGCTGAGTGTCAGGCAGAATTGATGCAAGGCAGCAGAGAGGCATGCAGATCTGGATCTAAAGTGTAAGAGGAATGCCAGAGTAAATGTTTAAGGAAGCAGGGAGTATAAAAACGGTCCCAGCTCTGCTGCCTCAGGCTTTTTTATTTGTGTGTATGAGAGAGAAAGTTTGGATTGTTTTGCAGGTTTTTTCTCCGGTGTGTTTATAATAGTGTGATTAGCTTGCACTTGTACAAGTTAACCTAAACAAGGAGAGTTTCTCCAAAAAAAGGCAGGGCCGCTTGGAACAAACAGACTTTGACTGAACATATCAGCATGGCTAATTATTGTCATGTGATCAATGCCTGGTAGATGATGACTTTTTTGTGAAAGTACCGGCATGAGCTGGGGTTTAGGCCTTTCTGTAGTCACTCATAACTTACATCACATCGAACATTAAGCTCAGTAAAGCTCTGGGCTGTAAGAAGAAAGGCTGGAACAAAGGATCATGTGGGTTTGGTCTCCATAGGAAAAGAAAGGCTCCATCTATAGCCTAAACCCTGTGTGTAATATTAAGCTGAGCTTCACAGCTCAAGGTCTGATTACTTGACAGATGCTTTGATGTTGAGTCACACTAGGATTTGTTCAGTTACTTCACCACCTTGTGTTGTTTACATGTTTTTGATGGTGTTGAGTTTTGTTGGTTGTTTGGTTTGAGTATGCATGTTATGTTATATGTTCCAGACTACAAGACCCAGAATAAGCTGTCTCAGTTCAGAAAATCCTCCTAATCATAATACAAGAACCCTAAATTCAGTCAGTTGTGTCCACTGTCCTTGCATCTTAATCTTGAAGCATGAGCTATGACCAAAAATGTATTTTGTGAGGTCACAGCTACCTTTACCTTTGACCTTGAGCCACCAAACGCTAATCAGTTTGTCCTTTAGTCCAAGTGAATGTTTGTGCCAAATTTGAAAAAAAAAAAAACAAGTTCTAGTTTTAAGTAATTTGAAGGATCAGTATGTATGTGTTTGCATCTGTGTCTTTGTTAAGTCATTGTTAGCTAACACATTTTTAAAGCTAACAGTAGCTAGCCATGTAGTAGCCAATGTAGTCACTGCAAGAGCAGAAGAAAGGCATCTCAGTACCAAGCATTTATATGCAATTAGATCCTCTTAAATCCCCTTCAATGATACACACTGGACCTTTCTCTAAAGATGAATAAGTCTGTGTTATACATTTTGTTGACTTGTGTAGTTACCTATATGATCAAATATTTACTAACAGTGTTCAACTTGAAGAATTAAGTCATCTTACTTAGTGAAATGGTCAGTTTTATTTGGGGCCCTGTCATGGCATCAATTCCCCCATTTAACATTACCATGTAACATTAGTTATGACTGTTTCATTGGAATGAAATGTCATGACATATGTCTTGGGCTGTCTATGATGGGTGACCAGTAGCTAATGCAAGCCACTAAAACTAATCTGTACGGTAATGTA
>JAPQRP010000011.1:26237165-26251352 GCA_037367295.1 Apogon hyalosoma | reverse complement strand
CTCTCTCTCTCTCTCTCTCTCTCTCTCTCTCTCTCTCTCTCTCTCTCTCTCTCTCTCTCTCTCTCCCTCTCCCTCCCTCTCTCTCTCAGCTTGCGTGCACATACATCTACTTACACACCGTTACATACATTTCTCAGCAGGTTTGCGTAGGTTGTAGATTGCTGTGTAGAAGGGGCAACCACTTTACCGTTGCCGTGCATGTTGTCTGTGAGTGCGTGGTCGTGTCAGCGCCTCCATCCCCACTTGTGCTACCCGCTGGGAACTGCCCTCGCCTCCACCACTGCCACTCCACTCCACTGCTGTCACCACCACTGCTGCAGCCAGAGGGGAGTCTAGTAGCGGGCTATCTTTCTGTTCTCCCTCCTAAACATGTTCCGAAACCCATGGATTTCTAGTTACCATGTGAACCATGTGCGACCCTGTGGCCAAGGTAAGGCCTGTGCAAGGGGATGGGTGGGTCAGGCTTTAAGATGACTCACTCAACCCACCTGAATACTCTTACATCTGTAGACAAGCTTGAGTGCCTTGGCTAATGCAATTTAGCTCCTTTCCAAGCTTTATAATGGAATCCTAAGGGTTGTTGGATGATAATATATGGGGGGCAGAGGAATTTGGCATGTATAGATATCCTTTGGCCGTGAAAGAGTCAGGGTTTACTTTTGAGTACACTTTACTTTTATGGACTGTATGGCATAAGAATATGTTTGGATTGGTTTTGTGTTGCATTGGCTTTGTGCAGATAATCAAACATATTTAGGTTCAAAATTAGTTTTCAGAGATTTGGTTTGGCTGTGTTCAGTTCAAAAATGTACAGTCAGTTTTGCTTTTGAGGACTTCTTTTTAGTTTAAAAAATGTAACCCTAAAATTTGGTTTCTTGACTTTGTGTGGCTTTACTTTGCTTAAATACTTACATGGGTTCATTTACTTTCATAGACGTGGTTCAGGTCTAAAATGCAGGCTCAAAACATGCTTTCATTCACTTCATTTGGCCGAATATTTCTTTTCACGGCTGTTCCTTGTCTTTATATTTGTAGACTAAAAATATATGGGTCGAAATATATTGCAAATACATTTTGAATGTTTGAGTGTTTGATGTGTTTCTTGCTGGTGGATTAGCATAAAGCCTGAACTGAATGATCCTAATGACAGTTAAAGTGAGCATGTACTACAGCCCACACATTTAATGCAGTATAAATCAACCCATGTGTGCTGCTGTAAAGTAATTGTTGTCTAAGCGATCATTGCGTCATAATATGAAGAATGGCTGTTCTTGTACCACCAGCAACCTTCCCACAAGAAATGTATGCATGTGAAGGCCCAGACCACTCTGGGAGTCTATTTCGCACCTCTGAATATTTATAGAAGAGCCCTCTCCTCACCATGCTCACTTTGGGACAGTCAGCAGCCTAAGCTGCTCTCTGGCACCGGTAGACCTGAGTCTGGCGCTGCTTGTTTTGTTGACAACCTGCATGCGTTTCCAAGGAAAGCCAAGTGACTTCTGTACGAGGGGCTTTCCAGGTAGAATGATACATGTACACATACCTCCATGAAGATCACACATGCCTTATAAATGTTGAAGGTTGGTGGATTTGTGAACTAATGCTTAAAAGGTTATGAGATTAATGGATTTCATGGATGAAAATAGATTTCTTCATGTACTGTGCATCTGATGTCCAGTCGAACATGAAGATACCACCAATGCCAACATTTCTGCCTTTTGATTTTAATGTCACTTTTGTGTTCACACATGTCATCACTTGAGAGGCTGCTGAGAAGCCCTTGAACATAATGTTTCAAAAAGCATTGTGACTTTGTTTACTCCAGTTCTACATCTTTCCTCTCTGCCTGTTGTGTTGCCACACACTCTTGGGTGGCCAAAACAAGTCTGAAGTGTTCTGGAAGCATCTGCAGCAGTAATGTGATCTGTCTCCTATACTGGGATACAACTTTACAACAGACTTCTGTGTCTGTGAAATGAAAGTGAGAGGGTCAGCTATGAATTTGGAGCAGGATGTGAACGTTCTGATTGAAGTGAATCATCGTAATGGAAATTCCCTGTTAGATATGAATGATACACTGCTGATCTTTTCTCCAAGAGAAAAAAAACATTTAAACATTTCATACCATGTCTTATCATTTTGATGCTTTTCTCAAGTATAATGATGAATTACAAGAGGTAGTTGGTAGAAAGTTAAGGTTGTTTTAATACTAATACATTTGCCATAAACTGTGGTTTTACTGGAATGCTTGTGAAACATATTCTTTTTTTTTTCTTCATGAAACATATTCTTGAAATGACTTCGTTATTTAAACAGGGTGGCTAATCTTCTAATTTACCTTTCAAGGGTTACAAATGTATTGGTTTATATTGTTAACTATCAGGATAAAAGTAAAATCATTACTGTGGAGTTTAAAAGCTAAAGTAAATATTGAAAAAGCTAAGTTGATTTTTGTGGAGGTAAATTACAGATATTAGACAGAACAAGATGAAAACTGTAAGATGCAACAACACAAAAATTAATAGAATGACAAAGTTGTTTTGTAAAAAAAAAAAAAAAAAAATAGTGCTTATTATCATTTAGTGCTTATTTTGTACATTTTGCTTGTTTTGATTGAATGGTGTGAAAGTCAGAATACATTTCAAAAGATGTGACTGTTGATGTAAAACAAGATAAAAACATTTTGTGATCTCGTGTTTATTTTGTGAATGTTCTTTGCTTCTACAACATTAGGTCAAAGTAAATAAAATTAGTTCAGTGTCAGTTAAAAGTAAAAGTTAAAAAGCGCAAAAGAGTTTGAGAACCTTTGTTTCAGTTATTTGTTCTTTAAACTCTTCTTTATCCTAACATCATAACAAATGCTTGCAAAATATTTCAGAAATGTAGAGGTGAATTTTATAGCATATAACTGCTATGAAATTCATCTTTAGATTTCTGAAATATTTTGGATTCAGGTTTTTATTGGCATCAAAATATACAGAAGCAAAATTAACTATGACACTGAAACATTTCCACAGTATTTTCCTCAGAATCTTTGCAAAATACACCCTAAAGACAACAGAAAAAGGCATATTGTAATAATGATAATTATTGCTCTAAATTATGATTGTTTTATTACCTACCCCTACTTTCAGTCTTAGTTCTATTAGTATCTAGTATCTTCAAGTATTCATGCTGTTGTACATGTAATGATTCAGTCTTGTTGTTTCTTTTCTTAGGATTTGGACTTAAAGCTCCCAGCAAACTCTGCAACTCAACCTCACTGCCCACAGAAACCTTAAGGTGAGGAAAAAGGAAGGTGTTTTGTTGGTTTAATGATAGATGAGTCAAAAGCTTTAAGTCTTACTATTTTTAAGTCACAAAGTTAGTTTGCAGAAGTAACCTCTGTAAAGCATTTAGACTTGTTTTATTTTGCTTTATCACCAAAATAAAGATATGTAATGCAAGGCTATAGGTTTACAGTGGTTTAACTAACATGCACTGTAAGCATTAAATCCTCCAACAGCTTATCTTAAGACACTTTTTTGTTTAGATAGCATTAGAGCTTTAATACCGCCTCAAGGTGCACTTTGCACCAAGTCTCCTTTTGCAATATTTGCTTCTCTGGCATTTTTTCTGCAATTCTGGCCCAAAAGCAAATGGCCATACATAAAATACTATACATTTTACAGTAAAGGGTGTCTAGACCTAAACAAGAATGTAAACAGGTATCTATTTTATTGTATTTTCATCCTGCTATGAACTAGGATGGATGGATGGATGGATGGATGGATGGATTTAATCATATGTAGTTTTGAAGACACTATGCTGCTGTGTAATTAGCTGGTCCTCCCATTAGGTGAAGGGTTTAAGCCTGTCTGAACAGTTTAATTTAACTTGGTAAAGTCATAGACACTAAGAGGACAAGTCAATTGCATGTTTCCTCTTGAAGAAGAGACAGGACTTGTTGACCCAGATCTTAAACCGTAATCTCATGGAAGTGACACCAGCTGAGCTTCACCTTTACCTTCAGTCACCTCTTTAAGTTACATCATTTCAGGTAGAGTGCTAGAGAAGGTTCAGATTGGTATGTTTCATCTGGTCCAGTACACACTGCACCAAGTTCAGGTACATTTTAGAGGATCTAATTACAGAAATATATATTCATTATTATGTTTCTGTCATAGTTATTACACCCTCACCCGTCTCAGAGACACTATTCACCTGATTCTTTTCAAACTGGACACATGTTCTTTACTCCTAGGTGCAGTGCACAGTTTGATGGTGGAATTTAAATGTTTTTTTTTTTGTTTTTTAAACAAATTCTTTTATATTTCAACTAGGGCATTAGTGACTTCAGATTTTTTCAATAAAGTCGAAGTGGAATCGACTAGTCGTATCATGACATCATCACATTGACAGCAGAGGAACAACACAGACACACAGCCGTTCAACAATGAACAACTTGTACTAACGTTCACTGGAACATTAACAGTGTACAGTAAAGAGAGAATAAAAAAACCTGCAGGACACAAGCATCAACAGTCCTTCTCAGACATTTAACCAAACAAAACATAGGCTAACACTGTGAATTTTCTTTTAAATGTAAGTGAACACCATAAAGTGGGAAAAGGTTAAGACAGCGGCAGCCAAGAGGCACAGCATGTTAGAGAAAGAGCACACTGTCTGAATGAAATAAATGAACAGAATCATCCAAACACTCATTCGCTGTCCAAATTATTATTCAGTATTGGTGGTGCTTGCATGGTTCACAGAACATGACTTAGACCATAGTTTTTCTAGATCACAGTCAGTTTAGTAATCCTACTGAGTCGTCTTCTTCCTTCAGTCTTGGCCTTGCGCTAGTGATGTGTGGGTCGTTTTTTTTTTTTTTTCAACCCGCTTTTGTGGAATTATTTGACCCGCCCCACACATAAAGTGACATTTTTTGGACTCGCACCAACCCGACCACTGATTCACACATCACTACCTTGCATTCCCTGTTTTCATATAGAAAGATGAGAGTATCGACATGCGCTGAATGAAGGCTCATTCACTGTCAGGTGATGCCTTAATTTCAACCTAGAAAATTTGTCCAACCGATTTACACAATTCACCCAATTCTTTTCAAATTTCACACACATGTTCTTGACATATACCCTTCTCTAAATTTTTGCATTTTTTACAAATTTTTGACATTTTTTTGAAAACTAATCCCTGGGTAGGCAGGGTATCAGTGAGCAGTAGGGGCAAAGTGTTCTGCGATATCAGTAAGCTCCGCTTATTTTTTCACTTGTGGTTTTCATTATTATATCATCTGAATATAAAACTTGTTGCTTTAGAATGAACTGTTTATATCTAAAGAATGGTGGGCTGCAGGTCACTGTTGTTTTACAGTTGCGGTTGTTTGTATAGTATCTCTGAAAGACCTTCCTCTTCGCCTTTTTTTTCTTCTTTTGATGAACCTTGAACCTTTTCTAGAGGTGGCTTCCAGAGTTTACTGTCACCTGATATGTTTGAATGTGGACTAAAACTAAGGCTTTTTTACACTAAGCACCTGATTTTCATGTGCAAAAAAACCACACGAACATTTATAAAAACTGATTTAATTGGCTGTGATTAATTTTTGCATTGTGCAATGGAAAAATTTATGGGACAGATTTCACAGGCAATAAATGCATGTTTGACTGATGAAATCACTTACTTTCTCCATCTGATATTAATTATCTTATACCATTCATCATACAGAAGTGTATCCTCTGATTACATTATCAGTGTCATTAAGGCTACCAAAAGAGTTTATACAGACCTCAAGCTCTTCCAAGGTGATCTGAAAATATCACCTGAAATGGAACTCCTGGATCAGATGGGACTTCTGTGGAGCTCACCATGTTCCACTCCAAAACTGGACTGACCCACTGCAGCTACTGCTCCACTTCTTTTTCTCTTTGCTTTTTATAAATTACAATTCTTCCAGTGTGCATGGCTGTCGTGTTGAGAAATTGTTCAGATTTTCAGTTTTCTCACACGCTGTTTTGAAGTCTGAAGTTTATTTTTCAAAGGGACAGTGCATATTAATAAACACAATAGGTGCCAATATGCAAGATTATAGCCAAGGCTAATTTCCATCTTTAGTTCCTACATAAAGCAACATAGTTCACGTAAAACAGTACAATCCAGTACTCCAGTACATATAACAGTACAATCCAGTGTACTGAGTCAACAGACAAGTAAAACACATTTTACATTGATGCTGCATTGTACACATCCATCCATCCATACATACATACATACATACATACATACACACACAATTTCAGAGTGCCAGATGACTTTATATGAGATTGTGGAGGCATGTTTGATTGTCCAATAACCATGATTTTAGATGTTTAGTGAATAAGCTGAGGGTGGGCAGGTCGTGCCCACAGTTGGTAATGTGTTCTAAGTTTGAGAGGCACGGTACCAAAACACAACCTGTCCAAAAGCACTTCTTCTAGATGGAATTATAGAGTCACCTCCAACTAGCCCTGGTCAATCTGTGTTGGATTATTTGTACAAATTCCTGTAATGGGGCAGGGGTTAATCTACATAGGATTTTAAAGACCAGGATACAGTCTGCATATTTTATCACATTTTCCCAGCTCAATAAATTGTGTGTTTTTGGGTTTTTTTTTAAGATACTGCAGTGATGATGAGTCTTTTTTGTGTCAAATTTTCAGAGCTTGTAGTTTTGCATGCCAGTGCCCAGTTAGTTATTTCTGATGTGTCTGAAATTGGATTAATTAAATCTCATTTTGTTTACTTTTTTTTTTACTTGTTTGAAGCAGACTTTAGAATTGATGATCACATCTAAGTATTTGACCTCATCTACTACTTCCTGTTTTGTTCCTTGCACCATTACTACAGGATCAGCAATATCCATACTTGTCACTTATGAAAAGAACATAGTCACAGTCTTTGACACTTTAAGGACTAATTGTGACCATAGCAACCATTTTTCACATTGTACTGGTGTAACTTTAAATATTCCCTTTATGAAAAAGCCCTGAACAGACAAACGCTCGTTCTAAAAGTGAGACATTCTGAATGAGTTTTGGTCCATGTTATCATTAAAAAACAGTGTACAGTACAGTTTTAATAAATAACTCCAATAGTTTGATTAAGAAATAATAAAGTCACCCCATTGGCGCTAAGTGTTGAATTTCATCTCTATTTTAGTTTTCAGAGTGATTTCTCCTTGGGTGATAAGACCGCACTGGTCAAGAGTGTTTCAGATACAGATGCCAAACTTCTGGTTGTCCTTCCCAAGGGTGAGTTTCGAAACTTACCAAGTTACTCTAATAATTTGTATTATTATTAATGCTTTGATTCTTCTTTTTCAAACCTTTAGTTTCTGAGTTGAAGAAATACTTTGAGCAACCTGTATCGAAGGATTTAGTAATGAACAGGTGCGTTGCTTTCTTTCTTACACTCTGTTTTTATAAAGAGCTGTTTTCACCTGAACTCTTTTTTTTTTCTCTTCTGGCCTTTGTCTCTGGTAGGAAGGAAAGGATAGCCCGGCGTCTGGAGGGGATTGAAAGTGATGCTCCACCAGCCCTGGTGCCTGGTGGTTTGGTAGCCAACAGAATGCTGGAGGAGGATCCACCGCGGTACACCCGCGCTTCAGACCCCTGTGAGCCTTGTGTGATGGGTAAGCATGGCCTGATGTGATGTAAGAACAAATGTTGCTGGCTTTGTTGGACTTGAATGGACACTACTGAAATGTGTCCAAGATCTGCTGTTGTAAAAATATAAGCCTTTAAAAATGTTACCATTTACATTCACTCCTAAAACACTTGAAACTCATGATTGCCTAACTGGAACCTCTCAGTAGCCTTTTTGTTGGTTGTAGTAAATTTGATCATTATAACTGTCTTTGAGATCTGATTGGTTGCATGTTGTTGTAGATGTGAGCCTTCTAAAAAGGAAGATTGTCGTGAATATTGTGTAATGTACTTTTTCTAAGCTCATTCAAATAATGGAGAACTGATACAATGGGGGATTAATTGTACTCAAGTTGTGCAAACTGCTGTTCCACAACCACAAAAGCTAATTTAAATATCACTTAATTATTTGAATATTTGAGATATAGTTATTCAGATCCAAAGTAATTTCAAGATGGCAGTAAGGTGAACAGATTACATACAGTATAATTACTATGTCTTCCCATATTTTCATTTCATTTCACAGCTGTAAGTTTTGGTCCATTGGCTGAGTTTGATCAAGCAGTATGCTCGCATCCCTGACTAGCATTTTTAAGATCAGATCAAAATTATCTGAAATTTGGCGACCGAAAGACTTACAATAACCTTCAAGCTGCAACCACACACTGACAGTGGGGACTTTGGACAAAGACATGTGTCCTTTAACATTTGGATTTGTTATGTGCACATGTTCAACAAAAATCCCCGCTTTCCCATCACAATTTTGCAAATGCACTGTTGCATCCTGTACTTATAGTCGCCCAAGGCCAGACCTATCTGAAACCATCCACAAGGATAGTGGATGGTTCATGTCTTCTGCCCTGGAATAACTGCAGTATGGAAGCAAGGTCTGGCTATACAAGACTGGGGTTGTGGTGTAGCAGTTTGCTATAACAGGATGCAATGGCCCTGCAAAAGAAGGATATCTATATCTGAAATTGGTTGACATCTTACTTCATGTGGTATGATTGCACAAGGATTAAGATATACAGCGCATGGGCATATTCTTTGAACAATTTCAGCTTTGATTTTCTCTTAGAAGTCAGATATATAAGTATAAGAGTGTAAGTATAAAAGTATAATAATATAAATACTTTTCAACCCTTATTTGTTCTGCATCCCTTACTACAGTGAGGCGCTACAGTCGAGAGGAGTTAGAGGCACCACAGAAGCAGGTGTCATCTACAGAGAGACCATCGCAGGGCAAAAGTGGCACAGTCACTGGGCGTCCAGACCCCATGGTAGTCTATGTGGATCCAGTAACACTAACCACCTCCTCTGCACGGACATCAGGCACTACAACAGACCCTGCCAGCCTCAGTTCCAAAGCTGAGCGAATCGCCCGTTACAAAGCAGAGCGTCGCCGCCAGCTGTCAGAGCGTTATGGCATTCTTCTGGACCAGGAGGCAGACATTGACTATACACCACGCTACCGATCCCGTCGGGAGCAAGACACCACTGATCCACAGATGGCTGCCAGACGAGACAGAGACAGACAGAAAGAGGATGAGCCAGGACAGGAACCAAGGGTGCCATACCGTTCTGGAGTGGGTAGAGTTTACATGAGGACTCAGCCAGATTCTGCTCCTGTTTCCACATCTACCCCTGTCCAGTCAAACCAAGGCCCTCCCCCTACACAAGAAAGGCCAAGCAGATTCTCAGAACGGGAAAGGGCAATGAATCTGGAGAACTATCGCCGTGCTGGGGCTCAAGAACGAAGAAGTAGAACTCAGGAAGTGCATCCACCACAGCAACAACAATCCTACCACCATCAGGATGCCCAACACAAAGAACCAAGCCCCACCTCCAACAGGGACTACAGCGTCGCAGCCGTGCCCAGCTCCCCTCGCACTGCCCGCAGGGCCTCGTTACCCTCAACGCGCTACGGCATCTCACCTGGGGACTTATTCATAGAGCAGCAAGCACAGAGCATCCTCAACAGGCAGGGGTGAGTTCCTAAAGAAGGGGTTCAAGCATTCTGATACACCACATATTTCAAGTGGACTCATATTATTAAAGGGGTCATATTTTGCTAAACCCACTTTTATTACTCTGGTTCATTTCTTTGTGTATTTGGACCCTAATAGTTAATAAAATATTTGAACCCTCCAGGTGCTGCAAAGCTATCTTTATATTCCTTCAAATCGATTGGATTGCTACAACCCATTTTAATTCCTGCTTAATTTGTTACGTCTATAACTAGTTAATGTCACGACATTTGCACATATAAGGTCAAGAGTATGCCATAATTGTTTATCAGCAGCAATTGTAGTCCATACTGAAAATATGTCCAAACTTTCAGCCCATTACCTAAAATGTTCAGTTGTTGGTTGAACAGGACAGAGCAGCACAGTCAACAACCTGGAGGGGGTGGGGTGTGAAGTAGCTGGTGCATTTAAAGGGCCAGTGCTTCAAACCACCTTTCTGGTGTCATTACTCAGAAATATTGTTGAAGATGGAGCTGTGGAGTTGAATTAATGAAGAATTCAGACCCAAGCATAGCATTTGCAGTTTATGTAGACCACAGGGAAATGTTGGATAATGAAGAATTCCATTTAAAAAAAAGCAAAATATCACTCCTTTAGGGCCTTTTCATGGAACACTTGACAAACTCTGTACAAATAGCAGATAAAATACTTACCAGTTGCTTAACAGTATGGCCTAGTGTGGCCTAGATCTGCCACAACATTATTATCACAGGTCATTAGGTTTCTTGCTATGTATTACTACAGAGGATACTATTTCCAAAATATATTTTTAGATTATAGCAAATGCAGTCTCAGATTCTTCAAACTACATGAACCCTTAATTTCACTATACAGGGTAGTCTGTAACTGCAAAAAATTCAGTCATTACAATGTATTGAGGTAATTAGCATAAACACAGTAGTTTATGCAGAATTAGAATACAGAAAACAAATGAACAAATAGGTTAGATTAGAAACAGTTCCTTGTTTAGTGCAGTCTTGGTTGTCCGCTAGCTGCTCAGTTCGCTAACCTGCTGTCTCCATTTCTGTGATATTACTGTGCTGCTGAGATCTTTCTAGACTGTGGGTCCAGTTCTGTCAAGCTCACTCTGCTCTTGTTTCACATTGAAAGGTGCTCTGGTTAGCTAATCAGGGAAAAGGTTGAAAGGCCAGAGGGCCAACTGCATGCTCGACTCTTGGAGGGTATATGATTTCTGAGAGCATGAGAGCTAACACAGTTTTATCTTCAGCTTGGGTCATTAGCTTAGGGTTGACATCATTTTCTATTAGAATCAATATGTGACTAGAATATACATCAAGTCAACAAAGAGTATCTGGAGTTCATTACACTGAGACAGAAACAGCTACAAGCAGCAAGAGTCTAAATATGACAGGGTTGTTTGGGCTAAACATCTGCAACAGCTGTAAAACATGTTGTTCATGGCAGATGACCGAGCTGGTCAGTGCAGGTTACTTTGCACTTTTTAAATAAGAACATGATCCAAGAGTTTGACACTGTCACCACATCATCCTGTAGCCTGGCCACCTGGTCAAAGAGTGACTGGTCTCTCAACACAGACTCAGAGAGTGACACTCAGACAGTCCTCAGCTGGCCTTCAAGGTACTGTACAGTGTGGCTTCCTACTGAAATTCTACTTGTCCACTGGGTGTTTTATGTAGCCGTCAGCACTCACTGAATGTGCAGTGAAGTACTTACCATAAATGATTCCAGTATTTCAATGCTGTTCATGTAAATATGGATTTCACTTGTTATATTAATGTTTCCTTTAAAGGTCTTAAAAGAGTTTAAATTCTCTGAGGAGAATGTTTTGACTAAGATTGAAATATTGCACATGAAACCTGCGTACACCCTGCTGGGAGTATTATATCACCTCAGTGACTTGACGAAGCAAGGCCTTGAAAATATGCCCCCAGTGGACATGAAGCTAACTCCCACCCCCTCCATCATATCATATCCACTGTCACTGTACTGTATAATATTCCATTAAGTAATACTTTACCTCTCAATTGGTGTCATTATGTTCGACTTAACCAGTGTTTGGGATGTGATGGATTTTCAACTGACAACCTTTGATGTAACAGTTTTACAGGCTAACTTTTGGTCATTTATGTGCATTTATGTACAATTTAATGACCACCAACAGTTTTCCTCAAACAAGAGATTTTCAAACATCTGCTTTTCCTGCTTTTGCTTTTTTTGCATTCATGTCTCTCTGTGCAGACAGGATGTTACCATTGGAATCAATAGAATTAGGCTCTGATAGTAGCTAACTGTATTAGGATTCTTCCCTGGAATTACTGAGTTTGATGCCGTCAATGTATGTAGCTTTGTAGTAATGGAAAGGGCACTTTAAAATCCCAGAAATATGAGCAGAACATCTGGACTGGGATTGATCTGTGGAAAACTGATTTGAAAGATATTTCAAACAAGTGTGGATTGAATCCACTTTGATTTCATGTATTTATGCATTCTAGACTTTCAGAAATAAATCGAGAAATAATGTGGATATGCTTAAAAACTGATGTGACTGTATCGCTGCTGTGTTGGCCAAGTCTCCCTTGAAAAAGAGAAGCCCATCTCAATCACGCCAACTTGATTAAATGAAGATTAAATAACAAATAATAAAAATGGGACTAGGGCTTGTAGTCTGAATAAGGCTAAAACAGATTTTGCTAACGCAATAACATATCCCTGAATGACCTTAGGGTAGACCTTAAGAGCATAGTTTCGGGAACAGAGGACGTTAACTGTCTTGACGTGAATCTGATATCTTTTTATAAACATACCCATAGCTCTGTAAAACTAACACTTTGTCACTGGTTCAACACCTTCCACTATGCTCCCGTTTTGTTCTTGTTGTGCCTCTTGTTCCATTCATGTGGTTGTGTGTGGCCTGATTTTCATAAGCAGATGAGAGGTGTCAGTGAACCGGAGTTGACGAGTTCACAACATTAGTCAGCTCTGGTCCTTGACCCAGTCAGACCCACAGACTCAGCACTTGTCAGCTGAGGCTACACTCCCCTTCCCCCTATGCCTGTCTCCTCAGATTCTGACCTGTTAACCCCTATGAAATTATATCTGACTCTTGTACCCTGTCAGTGACTTTGACAATGTCATTGCATGAGACAAAATGAGAGCTAAGATGTTATTTAATTTCTACATACTACCAACAGGCCAAAATGAACATCTTGTGTTCATTGAATTCTACCTTAACCCTTATGCCCTCCTCAAATTTACTATACTCTGGTGACCCTCACGTACAAAAATGTACACACACACATGAAAAACTACTATAAAATCACCATATGTCAACATACGCCATGATTTATTACAAAAAATATAAAGAATATAGAATATTTTCCATAAGATAAATAGTAGGTGAATGAAACATTGGTGGTGATTAAAGCTTTGGATATGTCAAAGATTAGCAACAAAATTGATTTGATTGCATTAGTATTTTTTCTGTAGTGTCAGATACTCCCTCTGGTCACCCGTGTGTACAAAAATGTCCCATTGACTTCCATTATAACCACAGTTTTTAATCACTGCTGTTACACTTTATAACCATACTTTCTCTAATGTCAACATTTTATTTAGAAGAAAACTAGTGATATTTGATATTTTTACTGTATTTCACCAGTTTCAACCATTTTCCCATTGTAGGCAGATGCATGAATTTCTTGAATTTTTTTCTGTTACATTATGGGGCCATATGGCCACCAGGGGGGGCCCAAATGTGATTTGTTTCTGTGTGGATGTGCCCAAAATAATTTTTAAATCAACATCTGATTCAATAGTGTGAACATTTATTGTGCAAACTGTAACCTCTTTGAAAGCTTCAACAAGAGACACAATAGAACATAACAAATATGTTCATATGAAACAGACACATACAGGCCTTGAATATGTGACATACGTGGAACAGATACATGGACTGAGAGGGTATACGTGTGTATATGTGTTTGTGTGGGTGTGTGTTTAGTTTAGTTCTTTCCAGAAGCACCTCCAGCTGTAGGAGGCCGATCCCTCTGCGTCCTCATGTCGTCATCTTCATTTGCTTCAATGTCCTTCGGTGTTTTGGTTCTGTTCACTGTGGATCCTTCTAGAACCTGCAGAAAACACACAGATGGAGGTTGTTCATTCAGGAGCTGTGGAACTCTATGGTGACTCCAGAAATCTTACAGAGACAGAACCCCTGTGGTCTCTGTGAAGATGGTACCAGTGGTCTGGAACTCCACCACCATGACAGCAGCAGCTGATGGATGTGTGTGTGTGTGGGGGGGTGTCTTTGTATGATCTCTGGGGTCTCCATGGAGTTCCACAGCTCCTGTAAGAAAAGCCTCTACACTGCGTTCCAAATTATTATGCAAATTATATTTAAGTGTCATAAAGATTAAATTCTGTGTTTTTCAGTTAAACTCATGGATGGTATTGTGTCTCAGGGCTCTGTGGATCACTGAAATCAATCACATACACCT
>JAPQRP010000011.1:26209452-26227686 GCA_037367295.1 Apogon hyalosoma | reverse complement strand
CTATACAAACCATTCACATAGGCTACACTTTTTTTGTCACCTCACACACAATATAAACTATAATATTTACATGCACTTGAAATATTTACTACAAATACAATCATTAATAATGTGATAATATCGCCTAATCATGATAGTCTGTATTAATTAATTATAAATAGGCAACGCACAATAATATCATGTTTTATGCATTCATCTATATTATAACTAGATATTCACTTATTCAGATAAAGTTCTATATTTTGTTATTTTACTGGATGTATACATCCTTTTAAATGCACAAATTGAAGACTACATTTTAAAGTTTTGGTCCAGATTATTCTTAAGTGATTTACCACTTGTTATAATATTATCCACAGTATTTTGCATTTTTTAGTGAAATTGAGGTATTTTGACATATCTAATTCACTGATTATGTAGATGTTCATAAAAGTTCATAGTAAATTCAAAGGTTATTTTATTAAAACAGGAAAAATTGAAGAAACTGTGACTTTTTTCAGCAAATATGTCATTAACTGAATGTAAAAACAAATGTCTCCATCCACTGCCGTTCATCAAACTCCATGGGTTTTACTGGTGAATCTATGTTGTAGAATGTCATGGTGTTTCCACATTCACTATGGAACCTCTGAACGTCCAAATGGATCATATCTGATGACCTTGAAAAGATGACAAACTACATTTTACACCAATTATTTACATGTATTGCCCCGTGACCCTAGTGAGGATAAAGCGGGCTCAGAAAATGGATGGGATGGATTTACATGTATTGATAGGATTGGTGGATCAATAGGTATTAAACAGTACATCAGTAGATAGTTTTGGTCGCCTGTGGATGTTAAGGTCTTTATGGGTTGAAGTGCTAATGCTGCATAAAAAAATTATGTGATCTACCTTTGATAAAAGAATTAGTTTATCATATGTGAGCTGAGAAGATGCAAGCCTGATTTCTTGTGCAAGTCTTTTACTGAGGAACAGGAGTGTTGCTCTCCATCTCCCTCTCCTGGTTGTAGAGCAGACTTCTTTCTCCAGCTCAGTTTACCTTGTTATTTCTGCCTCCTTGTGTGCTGCTTCTTAGGCGTGTGCACCTTATAGGGAAAGGAAGCTGGTGTTTACACAATAACTCATTTAGTCCTCTCCATGCTCACTTTCCAAATGTTTCTTCTTGCTGTGTTTTTTCTCACAGGCAGGTCACAAATGCCAGTGAAGAAACTGGTTACATATTTTATGAAAAGGTCAGAGGTTGAGCCTCTTAAAACACTTGGCATGACTGGGCTCACGTGTTCTGCAGTTTGTTTACCAACCCAGGTTTAACTTAGCACACTGCTGGGAGATTGCCATAACCCCTGCAAACATCCGAGTGCATTATATGATTATCTGGCATATGTGTGCTGATCCACTTATGTCTCTGTTGGTCTGTCTGTAATCTGACACTGTCCCCAGTTATTTACCTGGCTTGTATTTAAATACATCCCTTCGTTCAATATTTATTTAATATTTATTATCTATACACAAGGAGCTTTTGCAACTACCGAACCTTAATTTAGATTTGTTTTTTTAGAAGTCTATATTTTATTTTTATAGTTTCATAGGAGGAAGTGTAGCGTCAACGTCTACTACATTAAAACAGATTTGTATTTCATTACATGGAGTTAAACTGTAATCCTCTGGAGAATGACTATAATTGGTGCTCAAATATTATTCATTTTAATAAAATTTATTCAGAGAATTATATTGTATATCTTAAAATACTCACTCTAATTGTATTGTATGACCACTGTGGAACTGATGTGGGATCTGTGAGGACAAAACAGGGCAACAAAAATGGGATCTGTATTGGATATGCTATATTATTAAAAATGTATAGTTAATATACATCTATTCTTCCTTTTTTTTAAGTCATTGTATGTTTATAGTTTGGATTACATTGTGTTGTTTGGTTTTTATAGTCAGTTGTGGACATTTTACCCTGAACTGAGTAAAATAATGTAAATGGGTGTCTCTATGAAACTGGTCCTAAAAACAGGACATGGGGCTAAAAATTCAAACCAGATGTAGACTAATGTTATGAAGCAAGTTTGGAAGTACTTTGGGTCTATTTGAAAAATAAATACTTACTGAGATAAAAGACAAACTATTTTTCAGATCAAACACATTTTTGTCTTATTTTACATTATTTTTAATACAAAAATCCACATGTAACACAGTCAAAAGGACATGAAAATTACGTGTTACTATTTTTTTGAATATCTCTTTATTCTCTCACAGGTACATTTTGGGAATCAAACTAATTATTCAAGGCAGAGTGTTTCACAAAAATGACCACTGTTGCAAAATCATTCGCAATTTATTTGCATTTAACTGGTCAGGTTCTGCTTGTAGCACAAGTGGACACAATGGGTTACATACAAAACCTGGAACGAGACTGAGATTTATAAAAAAAAAAAAACCCACATGCGTGGATTAGAAAAACCACTAAGATCGACACATTTAACACAGTGTCTTTATTTAGAGTCTATAAAAGATCATTTACAGCCATGTTTTCAAATTTAGTGTATTGACACCTAGGTAGATTTAACTGTCCATATTTGGGGCCTATTTTTGGACCCAGTATTTGATTTAAAATTCATTAATTATGGGATGGCTCAGCGAGAGTATAATTTTTTTGCATTTATCTGAGGTCATCATTAGGTCCATCCTGGGGGTAAATATGTCTAAATTTCTCTTTTATTATTGGGTCTACAAAGCAGGAAAAGTGCCAGATACCTAAATGTACCCAGTTTCATAGAAGCAGACAAATATAAGGGAAGGTCCTGTAAGAACAATGTAGTTGTATTTTTAAGTTTTATCCTCTCTTATATTGTTAAATACTTCATCTCATGCATTTTAGTAATTTCAGTGGAGGCCAAATGTTAATCAGATGGAATATTTTTCAATACATGTATACTTGAGGCAGTTTTCTCAGTGCATTAACACTAACCCAGTCAATGGTATGATAAAAACCATCAGAATGACCGACTTTTCCCACCTGCTGATAAGTGCCGTTCATTCCCTCAGCATTCAGGCTTCCTCGCAACACGACTCAGTAGCCCAAGAGCAGGAGAAGGAGACCCAAGAGCAGCAGAAGCCAGTTAAAGCTGCCAGCACAGGGGGAGGAGAGGAGCAGGAGGCCCTCCCAGAGGAGCCTGATCTGTCTACCCTCAGCCTGGTGGAGAAGATGGCTCTGTTCAACCGCCTCACCGTGTCCACGGGCAAAACAGCAGAGGGGACGCAGGGGGACACGCGTCAGCGCAGGGCCAATGCCCGCTTTCAGACTCAACCAATAACCCACGAGGAGGTGAAGCAGGTATAGTCCCTTTGGATTTTTAAAGCTGGGATATGAAGTACAATTACTGTGTTCCAGCAGAGTGTTCTGGAATCTACACTTTACTTGAGTATTCATTGACAACTTCTGCCTTTTACTTCCTACTTTTGTAACACAACTATCTGTACTTTCTACTCCTTACATTTTCAAAACAAGCTCAGGACTTTAGTTTAAATGCATTTGAGGACAAAAATGCAGCAAGGTTATAAAAGCCAGTAAATTGGAGAAAATATATCATAACATTCAGGTGCCTCTATTAAAAACTGATTTGCATTTTTATTATTATACCCTCTGCCCGCCCCAGAGGGCACAGGTATATAGATATACTAGGAATTCTGTCCGTTCATCCAAGATTTTTGTCCATCCCATTTCTCAGGCACTGTTCACCTGATTCACCAAATTTCACACACTTGATTTTTACCAGTAGGAGAGATACAGTGTGTGTTATGGCTGAATTTAAAGTTTTGGATTTAAAAAAACATTTTTTTACATTTCAACTTGGACAATTTGTCCAACCCATTTCTCAGACACTATTCACCCAGTTCTTGTCAAATTTCACACATATGGTCTTGACATGCGTCTATCTCTGTTTTTACAGTTTTCCCAAATTTTTGAAAAGTTTTGAAAATATCAAAAGTTAAGACTTAAACTGAATCTCTGGGTAGGCAGGATATCAGTGAGCAGGAAGGCCAAAGTGTTATGACTGGGCAGGGGTATTAGGAAGCTCTGCTTACATTTTCACGAGTTATATTTCAAATAAGAATGGTTAATCATCTTCACATTATATTAATATGATATTAAGTTCAGTTAACATGTAACGCTGGCAGTAGAAAAGTCCTTCAAAGACATACTTTTTACTGTGAGTACTTTTCAGTAGTTGATTTTTGATGGTTGGTTGTTCTGCTTTGCCACAGCCTTTGGATACACTCATTATTACTGTAGTATGTCAGCATTAATAGCTACCGTACATTTATAAAATTTACAGAACTGAAAAGGTGGTATGGTTTGGTTAATCAATGCATTTTCCATACAGTTGGATGACCTTTTAGTAACATGATGTTCATACACAAGACAAGTTTATATATTTTTTTAGTCCGCGATCTGTAGATGCCACAATTCTCTTAAAAGTCACTTATGCTGTATACTGTCTTGACAAACAATTTGTCAACAATTTGTAAGTGTCCATAGCCACAGTGGTGTTCAGTAACTATATTTATATTGACACAAATTGATAGAAGGAAAATGTTTTGTGCTCATTCTGTTGCCTGTTGATAGGATTGTTTTCAATCTATAAAGTCAAAGCATAACCTCACCTGTTGGAAACAGCTGCATCGTCTTATGCTGCCTTCACTTGCTATTGGGAAGATGATCCTTTCTCCTTTTGAATTACAAATACTGAGTGCGCTGTGTACCAAGTGCTTTTGTTATCGTAGTGAAATGAAAAGTGGCTGACACACAATTTATGTTGACCTGCTACTTGGGTAAAACAGTTTTTGACGTGTTATTTTATCTGCTACAGCACTTTTTCTTTTTTGCAAATTGTGTATGCTCTAAATGTGCCAAATCATCAGCTCACAGCAGCAGAACATTAATAACAGCATTGTTAATCATCCGCCACATTGAAAAGGTCAAAGGTTATTTTCATCTCAGCAGCTCATGGATCAAAATTTTTCCCAGTTCAGCAGTGGAAAATACACCCTAAGGGGGCGTTCATGTGCAATATGAGTTCATAACTAGCATTTATTTACCATAATTCTCATAGCACGTGAAGGTAGGATAAGTTTCATTACTGATGTTTTTTCATTAATTGTGGTTTTTTTTTTTAAAGTGGGGTAAAATGATAGCATAAGAATAAACATTCATTCCTCAGTGTCATGCATTCCAACCAGACTTATTGTTAGTTGTCCTCAGCAATGTGTTGTAGTCAATCACTGGTGTCCACACAGGAACCTGAACCGTTGGTCACGTCTGCAGTGAGTAACAGCGACTTAGAGCCCAGTCGGGGAGAACATGTAAGACCCCTGCTGCCTGTGCAGAACATCTGTTATGTTGCATTGATTGATTTTGCTATAAAGTTCGGCTTCATTTGTGAGCAGTTGGTGTCATAGAATCTGCCTATAGTTTTAATCTCGAGCAAATCATAAAGTAAGCATAAATACATATGCCCCAAAAGAGCATCCATTTTGTATTCGTAAGGCTGTAAGAAATGTGCTTAAATATTATGCTTGTCACGTGGCATTGATGTCAAACTTTAGGGTGCCCTGTTTGTTTTCCGTGGCTCCTTATATTTGGATGTATGCTTCTATTGCTTGTACATGCTTGAGTATTGCATAGCAAGCATGGGATATGTGAACGCAAGTGGTGCATGCTGGTTTATTCAGGACCCCATAGATATTGCTGGCCATGTGCAAAAGCCCTTAAGAGTCAATGAGAAACCCAGAATTGCAAACAAAATGAATCCCCTCTTGTCTTGTATGTTGTTGAAATCATTAGGAGTCACAGACGTCTCTCATAATCATAAAGCAGATGACAGCTTTCAGAAAATGAGCAATAGCAAGACTGGCAAAATCTTAACAAACCCATTGCATTTCAAATGACTCAACCAAAGGCCTCAACTTAGACAGTAACAATCCTTCTAAATCATCACTTCTGACACATTGAAAAGTCAGTATTTGCCTGAAAGACCCCGCCCACTACCTGTATTTTCTGCTTTTCCTCTTGTTATGTTGTGTCTGGGACTTCTCCAGGCAGTGAATTTGTACCCCTAGCCAATAACACTGCTGTGATAATATGCATAAAAAAGGAGCAACTTGGGTTCTTATGAGTGCTGCACTTCCATCTGAGAGACAAAACTATGTGCAGACCACACACAGTTAAAGAAACTTCTGGTCCTGTCTAACACACAATCCTGTCAGCCACTGTATTCATTCATAAACTGGTGTAATCGGTCCCCATCTGTCACAAACCCAAATTTTACAATTTCTAAAAAAATATTTTGTGAACCAATACCTATGGGTCATAGACTTTACTCTGAGAACATCTGGTTTAAAGAATGTACAGATGGCCTCATATTAAATTTATCTGGGATGCACTGAATTTGGGAAGAGTACTGCTATTGGATATGAAGCAACTTAAGAGGATCAGTTGGACAAAGAATCAGTGGAATTCATTCATTAATTCATTTTCCAAACCTCTTAATGCTGGGATGTTGGAGCCCAACCACCCAGATCAGTGGAATTGCTGAAATATAATAATTTTAATATATAATAGTAGGGGTCATCTAATATTGTGAAACTATGATATGATAGTTTTCTGGACTTTAAGGTGTGATAACAATAACAGATACAATTTTATTGTTAGTTAACAGCTTAGAGACTCAATTATAAATTGAATATGTCCATATTTTAATTACCTCATTAAAGCATAAACCTCACAACAGTATGCATCACTCATGCCTGTCAAAATCATTTTAAAAATGCTCTGTAGCTACAAATCATGTTCGAATGTTTTAATTTTTAAGTATCAACACCTACAACAGATCTAATGTATGTAGATTCCAATGTAATCAGCAACATTTTGATTAGAAACTAAGTAACTAAAAGGTTACTAAGAGGTAAGAGGTTCTGTAATTTCCCAGTTTGGGATTTAAAAAAATGTACATCTATCTATCTGTCTGTCTGTCTGTCTGTCTGTGAATGAATGATATGAATTTTGTCACTGGACTACTCTATGTAATACTGACTAGTTTCTCCCAAACACTGATAATCTGACCATCTATCTTCTCCTTTTAGGCCTCTCTTCACCTACAAATATCTTTCTGTCCTTATTCCTGACTTTGTGATGTGTTTTCTGTTCCTGCAGCTAAAACATGGAGGTGAAATTAAACTAGAACCCTTGTCAGCCTCTCTGGTCCGCTCCGTGGCAGCAGTTACCTCCAAAGCCTCGGTCACCACGGTAACTGTGATGCCAGTAAGCAGTGGTGCCATCAATGATGACAGTCTCCATTCTGGGAAATCCACCACCGTCCCCTACATCCCTGCCCAACAACAGGTTTCCAACAGCGCAGGCACAACCATCCACCAGGAGAGGGCGCCGAGGTACTTCTCCATGACCCAGAGTGGAGACCCTGGCCACCCAGAGCTGGAGCTGAACTCCTCCCCTTTCCGTCCTGAAAGCAAAGAAAGATTGGGGGCTCCTCCTGCTGCCGCTGCTGCTGCTGCACCCACCTCCTCAGCTTGTCACAGGCAGCAGCAGGGGGAGGCGTTGGTAGAGGGGCGGCAAGAGGAGGTTAGAGGGAGACGGCAGGAAGGAGCCAGAGAAGAGAGCCAAAGCGACAGCATTAAACTGCACTCCCCTGACAGGGACTGGGAGGGCAGGCAGCTGCAGCAGCAGCATCCCCAGCCTCTGCACCCCACTGAAGCATCACTTTCATCGAGGAGGGACGAGTCAGAGCTCTTGTCTAGCTGGAGAGCCACAGACGGAGACTCCCAAGAGATCAAGGAGAGAGGAAGAGGAGGCTACCTGAGAGAGACCGTCCACAGCTCCTCTTTACAGGAGCTCAGTGAGAGGAGCAGCGGCCGGATCCAGACCAGCATCTCAGGTAGGACTCACATCAAGGGGTGAGCGAGAGGGGAGGAGAAAGAGATTTTTTAAAAAAAAAGACATAGATAAAGGTAGAAATGGCAATGAATAAATAGAAGAGAAAATGGAGAAGAACCAAAAAAGAGTAACAGAAAGACACAAGAATGGGCCGCTCTCATGATCTTCATTGTCTGATGCAGGGCGCTCCCATGCATGATTGCTCTCTGCCGGCTGCAGACACACTTTTCCCAGCTGGGGTGTTTGATTTGGCTGATACAGAGACAGAGGGAGTCGAGGAACGAGAGGTGTCTGGGGCTGCATCTAATTAGCATATTTTTCCATGCATTTGCCTCGTGGCTCCCTTTGTCTAGAAAGAGGAAGCCCTTTTCCTGACACACGTTTGTCATCTCACAGACATCAAAAAATATGTTTGTTTTTTTTACTGTGTGTGCTTCAGTGTCACGGCCTATAAAGGGGCTATGGTCCCCCCTTGCACATGCTAAGCCTGTGCATGCACTACACGACTAACCCACTATGAGAGGCCTGACCTGTTTTAATCTGTTAGTGCAGAATATGTCCAGGGGTAGTCTTTTCCCATGCACACTCAGTACTTGGACAGATGAGAGCTCTCATTGAGAGAGAGCACAACAATCAGCTGGCACTTACATGAAGCAGGTAGAGGATGAGAAGGCCACAATGGAAGCCTTGTCTGCAGGCTACAGTCTGATTTACTTCTGCATGGCTACATCTTCAGTAATATACAATCTTTTGTACCATGATGAGGCCAGGAGGACATGCATTGACTTACTTTATTTCCCTGAAGTGTTACCCAGATTCAGAGGTAACAAGGCCTCTACAGCATCTAATTTGGGATTTATCTAATCTTTAACTAATAATCTGCAAATCTTCATACAAAAAGATCTTTACAAATGTTACACAAATGTCTTATACAACATTCCCACAAAGCTTTTTAGATCAGAACAAAAAGATTTATTTCAAATATGAGTAAATAATCTGTAACAAATCAAGAATAATTGCATATTCAACCAGTTCTCAGTTAAATGCCCCAAAATTAGCCCTACTAGAAAATCTTCTTGAATATAATGAAACCACCTTGAAGAGAATTTGCTTGGTTACATTTGCTACGACTGGAGAAAAAAAAGCCACCGATCGACCTTTTAGAAAAACATATTACATATTACAACCAACGACACAAAGTTAAAGTTAAAAAAAGAACACTCGCTTTAGAAGTTTGGAAAGTGGTCTTACTCTCAAAATAAGGAAGACAGTGTGGTTGGGATATTATATAAATTGTTGTTCAGCTTGTTACTGGCTAAAGCTAGCTTATTGTTAGCTGTATTGTTTAGGAAAAAAGAAAGAAGAAAAGGTTGGCTACATTTTATTACGGTACAATGAGATTCCTATGCTAATGAAAAAGATGTTCATTAAGAATCATTTTGTCTTTAGAAAAAAAGACTTATTACCCAGAAACAAGACTTAAATTCCTTCTCTTTTTTTTTTTTTTTTTTTTGCAGTGTAAAAAAATATGTAAATATATGCATAAATGATAACACATATAAGGGACAGAATAAAATTGAGATTGATGTAGAGGTAATCATAGTATATTTATACTTGTGCATTCCGTACACAAAGGCTATTCCATGTGCTTTACATAAATGAAAGTCACATCAGAGGAGAATAAAAAGCAACAAGAAGTATGAAGTACTTCATAATTACAATGCAGATATTCACTTATATAGGCCTTGTCCCTGTCTATAATCTTATGTAACTCAAATAATTAACTCAGTTTTTATCCCATTTACACATAGAGTACAATTATACATGTGCTTTTCCAACAACATTATCAATCAGTGTTTTTTGAACTGGCTTTTATGTAACTCATCTCACAAATTGAAATACACATGCTCTTCACAAACACTGCAAATTTATTAAATCAATACATGTTTGTGTTCATGACATCTTTCACTGTTAATGCCCCCCCCCACACACACACACACACACACACACACACACACCACCGCCACCTCTACACAGTAATTTAGAACTTTAATCCCATTTCTTTTTCTACAATCTCTGATGCGTTTGTCTGCATCTGTTTAAGGGATGATAACACTGGGGCATGGTGATAATCTAACAGCAGTCTGACTGGAATCTGTTGATGTATTACCATGGACATTAAGATCTGCTAATGCTAATGTATTGATGTATATGTAATAATATATCAGTCCAGTCAGTGAGTGACCAAACCAGTACCTTCACTTAAGTGCTCATCTATATTTTGATCGTAATACTTCTATACTTTCTCTTAAGTAAGATTTTTCAAGCAGAACCTTTCCATGTAAAGTACATTTTTTATGGTGCTTATACTCAAGCAAATGATCTTTTTCCACTACTACAAATGCCTGACATAATGTGAATAATTTGTACCAGTAATTTCATTTGCAACACAGTAACTGCATGATTATATTTACTTTTCTCTTTAGACCTGCCTGACCATCCTGTACCACTGAAGCCACTGATAGCTAAAGTGTCCTCTCGAACTGTATCCCACGTGTCAAGCAACCAGCAACAAGCCATTGTTCATCCTCCTCAAACTCTTCCCAAACCATTTGTACAGCCGCCGCCTCCTCCAACACAACCCAAACCTTCATCATATCTCCAGCCGCTGCTGTACACCCAGCCCTCCCAACCCTCCCAACCACCACCAACCTATCCCAAACCTTTCACCCAGTCCACACAAGCCCAGTCCAAACCTCAGGGATTTACCCAGCCTCTTCCTAAGCCTTACCCACCAGCAGCTCCCCCTCAGCCTCAGCCCAAACCACTGGTGCCTCCTCAAACACCGCCCAAACCCCAGTCCTTCCCCCAGGCACTGGTAAAGCCCCAGTCCTTGCCTCTGGACCACACTGAGGACCTCAGTAGGCACAGTGTTCATTCAGGAGATCTGCTGTCCCCCACAGAGTCTGGGGAACGACTGTCTGACGGCATGTCCACCAAACAGATGTCCATCAAGGAGAGGTGAGCAGTGGTGCAAAGTTGAAAAATGATTCATACTTATTCATAAGACTGTGGATGTTAAGGAGTGGTTTGTTACAATAATGAGTGTTAAGGTTTTGGGACTTAAATTAGATGACAACAAAAATGGTGACTTTACAGAAACAGCTTTGGTTTATATATCTATTTTCCTCCCTTGTGACTCTACAGGGAGTATATACAATATACAATAGAACCTCACAGTACGAGTACATCATTGTATGAGTAATTTGCTTTACAAACCATGGCTCTTGAGTAAATATGAGTGGAAATCCACAGTACGAGCTAGCTTCATACTAGCTGGCACTAGTCAGTGGTGTGCGCCCCCCAATAGGAGCAACCTCTGCTCAAGAGAATACGATCTCATGCAAGAGAAATCATGATTGCAATTCTCCTTCCAAACAATAATCCTCCTCCTCCCAGCTCCACTGTCTTCCTCACACAGATTACAGTTATCAGTCACAACTGCATGTGTTAACATTCACCAAGCAGCTGAAATTACTTAGTGGCATTTGGCATGACAGTCATAGTCAGTGTGATGTGTTTTTAGCAAGTTAGCATTAACTTAGCTCTTCCTGAGCTCCACCTTCTTATCCACATATGGCCACTGGTGTAAGTTACAAGTAACATAGACAGACAACATACAATAGATGTAAATAAAATAACAGCACAGTAGTTTGTATTAGTCTTTATGTAGCCCTTTTGTTAATATCTTCTACATGACTGTGTTCTACAAACTACTAGGTCAACAGTCTTCCCCTAGAACTTGCTTATTGAAAGTAAGTAGTTATATATAGTTCAGTCTTAGGTGCTGTTCAATATGGGTTTCATAATATATGGTAAGACCACAGGACTGAGGCCCCTAACAGACATCAACTTAGTAGTGTCCAAAGTCCTGGTTTAGAATGGAATCCTAATTTTGGTTATTTTGACATCATATCCTCCTGAGACCCAGGACATTTATAAATGTATATATACACACACACTCACACACACATTTATTTAATTATGTTTTATTTTTGTGGGGTCCTTTTTGCCGGGGACAGTGGTTTTGGTTTTTTTTTTTTTGGTTTTTTTTTTTTAACTTTTGTCCCCTACAGAGGACAAAAATGCATGGCTGGGTCTCAGGAGTATAGAAAAGCTAATATGACAGTGATAGTCAGATATATCTTGTAGGTGACTGTTGACCTTCTGGTGAGGTCAATGGTCAAAGCTGCCTAAATGTAGAGTTTTTGACAGAATCAGGCAGATGGCTGCCCTTATTTGATATATATAGGTTTCTTCCCTACACTTCAGGAGGTGAGCAAGATTAATTTTTAGAAACATTGTGTTTTTCCTCCCAGCCAGCAGAGAGCTGTGTGGACTGGAAGAAATCCTCTGAGATTTAACTGATTCTTCCTACTGCCCTCATTTCTGCCCTGTCCACATTCAAGCTGCAGAGATGATGACATACTTTATTTTACCCCTCAGCCATCCGTTATTGGTGCTGCTCCTGTTGTCTTTAGAGACCTTTTTCAACCATCACGTTTGTTGGCTGTGAAGCAGAAATCTTTGACCTGGTTTTTCACTCTTGAAAGATTTTTTTTGTCTTATGACCTTGATAAAAATAATGGGAAATAGAAATGGCAAGCTACAAAAGTATCTCCAGTGTCATGGACAGTTTTTATTTCAATTAATGAAAGATTTTTATTGTGTATCCTTGGCAACACAGCATATGTTTGTAGAGAAGTGATCTTTTCATCTAGTGTACAGTCTATGGATATGATTAAGTATAGCATGTTCACAGTGAGATTAGTTATAAGCTTGTATTTCTTCATGTCACGTGAATTCATTTTCCAAATTCAGTGATTTAAAAAAAAAAAAAAACATTTTCAGAGTGGCTCTCTTGAAGAAGAGTGGCGAAGAGGACTGGAGGAATAGGATCAACAAGAAGCAAGAAGTAGTTAAGGAGGCATCGGAGCAGGAAGCTCAGTCGTGGGACACAGAGCAGACCAATGAGAAGGTTAGGATGCACAGTTGTCCACACATTCATTCATGTACACAATAAAACAGGTACAAATTTAAAACTTTAAAATTGAAGACTGTGCTTAATTAAATTAAAAGATATACATCTTTGATCAAAGCAGATAGGTATTAAGGCTAATATAACTAATGTAAAATAGTAGCCAGATTTCAGAAAAACTGACATTTCCATTGGATTTTAATTCATTGTGTGTTCATCAGCCTCAGATTTGAAATGATCTTACACTAGTCCTCTGTAGTCTCCATAGTGTTCCCCCCATGGATTCATGAACGTGAAGTATCATCACACCTCTTAGAGCAACATAAAAAATCTTTAATGTTGTGTTTACAGCCTTTGCTTTACCAACCTGGGGCTCATTTCTGTGTTCACTCGTTAATGCATTAACCCCAACGCAATGCAAAATGCGCTGAATGAATGCATGTAGCGTTATCCTGTTTATGGGCTAGTTATTGAAAAGTCTGCACTCGTTAAGTGCCGCATTACAGGGCTAATTTTAATGCGGACATCGGGGGTCCGCGTTAGAATGAAGATATATTCTTGTAGCATCATTTCACTTTATTTCTGTAATGTATTTCCTTTGATATGTTATTTATATTTTGAAAAAAATTTAAATATATTTGATAATAGTCGTGGATCCAGAAAAAAATGGAAGGGGTTGGGGGGTGCAGGAGAATGGTGAGGTCGGAGGGCCGGTGGGGGTTCAGTGGGGTGAAGCAAATCAACATTATGAATGCTTCAAATCACATAAAACTGTATTTTTTTTATCACACATTAATAAAATGAATACAAAATGAATACTTTTGGAACCAAAGCAAAGAGTTGGCTTTAGTTGTCCTCAGTTATGAAGAATTCCATCGCATTCCAAATAATGTAAAATTAGAACAGCATATAGACTCTCGTCATAAATTGATCTCCTTGAAATGGAAGCGAGAACAGTGGGAGCAGAAGTGTTCATTAGTTTGTTAATAAAATAGTTACATTAACCAATGCAACCAGCCCAGAAACGGATTTTGCATTTCTTGAACCTCTGCATTCGGTAAACCATCATTAGCTCGCAAATTGCGGTAAAGCATACGCTAAAGCTGCGTTCACTTGTTAACCCAGAAACGAGCTCCAGGCTCACTACATGGTTGGATGGACCATCTCCTACAGTCAGTAACACTGCCAGTGTTAGCGTCGTTAAGGAAAAACAAAAAACTGTGACCATAACAGTTGTTGCAGTTGCTTGTGATTCTGTGATTTAGTAGGGGTGTAACGCTGGCCTCGTTTGTACCGAACCATTTCGATTTGGGGCCTTCAATACAATACGGAGGTGTACCAAACAAATACATGTAGCTTATGTGAAGAACGCAGTTTCCACACGAACCTTAAAGCGGAACACACACAACATGAGCAGGGTGGCCGCAAGCAGAACCCATGTGCAGGGTTTCGCCTATATTCATTCTGCGCCGTGCTGCTGCTGAATTCTCAGCACCACTGCAAAAAAAAAACACTTTATTCTTAGGCTGGGGCACCGATAAAGGGGGGTAAACATGACAACAGAGAGTATAACAGAGGCACAGAAGCCAGGTCGGATGGTCGAAGCGTGTTAAGTTTCACTTTCAGTTTTTGGTAGGTACGGAGTGCACCCCCCTACACCCCCCACCCCCCCTCACTGATCTCCTTCATTATGGACCAAACTGAAATTTTTCTGTACTGTTACACCCCTATGGGTTGGGGTTAGTAATGAAACCCTACCTGTAAGGTGGTATTGTGATATTGTGGCTATTGCAACAACTGCTTGATGTTGGAAGTTTTCTCAACATAAGCTACTGTAGGCATAATACAAAGGTTCAAAACCCAAAAGAGAAATTTGGTCTCTTCTCAGGATGCAAACTTATAAAAATGAGTCATGAGTTCCTGTAGATCAACACTTTTAGCCTTCCATTGTTAAAACATTGTCTCTGAAAGGTATTGTGTCATTTTTAGTTCTTCTTATTTTAATGTTGTTACATCCTTTTGTTTTGTTTCATGGTTTACATCGTTTTCTTCTTGTTGCATCAATTATAACTGAAACCTCCTTCACCTACTGCATTTCACATGGCTGTGGTGAGGTAAACATTTGCAAACTTTTCCAAAAGACACTTTTTGCTTTATTCAGGAAAATGAATTAACTTATTATAATATTGCATACATAAAATATAAAATGTGTAAAATATATAAAATACAATGCATAAAATACTTAAAAACATAGACATAATCCATAATAATTCTTTCAAGTCCAAAGTGATACTCATGTTCATCACTGTTGTGCAAATATCTTGTTTCAAGGTAATACTAACTTACAAATTACACAGTATGTTTAATGCCATGGCTGGATACTGGAAATCCTTGTAGTAGTTTCTGTCTGTGGCATTTATCATGACCTTTTTATTATCCAACATTGGTTTCATTACTGTTACTACCAAACTATCACCCCGGTAGCTTCTAGATATTGTAGCTGAATACCTTTATTACAGTAAATAAAACATCAGCTCCGAATTACATCTTCCATCCTATGAGGTTGCCATGCTAGCTTGCGTCATCACTTTTTTAGCTCCTTTCATTTATCACTTTATTCCATCTGTTGTTTGAGCCCAGTGGACCAAATCAGTGCAGCATCCAGCCCCGTAGGCTGTAGACTGAGGAGCATATGGGACAGTCTGCTTGTAGAATTAGCAGTCTGGGGTATTGGGGAGAATTTTCCTTCCTCAAGCAGCTCAGATCTGGGTAAGCTTCAGGCTACATTTCACTTAGACCTCAAGAGATAATCACACTGAAAGCATTTTTGACCGAAGGAATGTATTAGAAAACCTCTTTTGTGTATTTATATGCTTCTCTGTTGGTTCAGAATTGAATTTAGAAGCTCAAAGGACCTCAAGATTTGCTTTTTTTTCCTGCAGTCTTATTTACTTCACATTAGTATTCTGCTGGGTGAAACTGCCTGCTTAAACCATGGATGGTAATCCTCCAGGCAGTCTCACCCCCAAACCCATTAAGGCAACAATGGCTGCCCCCCTCCTCCTCCTAAATGAGTCCTTCCCCTGTGTTTAACCCTTTAGGAGGAAGGGGTGGTCATTCAAGAGTACTCTGCTGCGTCTGTGTCTGAACAGCTCTGGGTAAGCCTTGTTGGCAGCCGTACACCAATCGTAAACCAATGTGCTTCTTGTGGGGCCCGTGTTGTCCAATTACAGCTTTGTGTGAATGTTGTGTGAGGCTTGGCGCACAATCTTATCTGGCTTTTTGGTGCTGTTTATTTGCAGTGCTTATTGCTACCCTCTAAAGCAGTGGGGTATTTGTTGGAATATGGTCCAAAGGTGGAACTTCTCTATACTTTATTGCACTTTTACTGATCTTATCTATGACGGCGTATTAGGGCCACAAAGAAATAAGGCTTGTCACTACCAAGGTAATTATTGTTAACAAAAACTAACGAAATGACAAAAAGTAGAGTTGAAAAAATTTTCCGTTAACTGAAATAAATAAAAACTATAATTAAAAGGAAAAAATGATAACTAACTGAAATTGTATTGTGTGCTTACAAAACTAATTAAAACGTATAAAAATTATGGGTAAAATTCCCTTCGCTTTCGTCTTTGTCAATGTCAGATTGATATGAAATCGATTTATTTTGCTTGAGCAATTTTAGCTGGCGGCACCAGACGGCACTTCACGGTCCGTCATTTCTCGTCGCTTGTCATTTAGAGTCATCTTCTCGTCCCCACTCTACCTGGAAACATGGAGACTAAAGTTGGGAGACAGCAGCAGAGTCCTGTATGGGATTTATTTGAATACGAATGCGAGGAAAATAAAAGATATGAAAAAACTAAAACTAAGCATTTAGAAAAAAACTAAAACTAATAAAAAACTAGCAAACCTGCTCTAAAACATAATTAAAACTAACTTAATTAGAGAAAAAAAGTCAAAACTAAATAAAACTAAACTATAATGAAAAATCCGAAACTATTGTAACTTCGGTCACTACAAGAATAAAGTCATAAAATATTAAGATAAAACCCGTAATTTTATGAGAATAAAGTCAAATACAAAAACAGTCGTAATTTTACGAAAATCAAGTCAGAATATTATGAGAATAATGTCGTCCTATTTCAAGAATAAAGCCATAATGTTATGAGAATAAAATTTAAAAAAACAGGCTGGAAAAATATGATAATTTACAAGAATAAAGTTGTACCCACTTTTTGCATAATGTAGAACATGGAGCATTTTGTGAGGTTCTACTTTCATTTGGGGTATACGCACGGTCAAATACTGAACCTATTAGCCCCGCCCACCATCAACACATTGGCGTTAGTTGTCAGAATTGAAAGTTGCTGCTTCACTTGTTGCGTTCAAAGTAACTGAAAACTCTGTCATCAACAAGGCTTAAGGCTTACAGTTTATAAATTATGACTTTTTATCACACTATTGCAAATTTATTTTCAAAATATTACGACTTTAATCTCATAAAAGTCCGACATTTTTTTTTGTTCAATTTTGAGGTTTTTTTTTAATCTATGACTTTATTCTCATCATATTATGGCTTTGTTCTCAAAATATTATGACTTAATTCTCATAATGACACGTGTTTTTATTTTTCCTATGTGGCCCTAATACTCTGTCATACTTATCTTAAAGAGGCATTTAGTAAAAAAATAAATAAATAAATCTAGATCCACTGTTTGAGCATAGCTTATGTATTTTGTTGACTGGTGGATTTACATTATATCAAATGTTTCCAACAATGTTCATAGTAAGATAAATCTTAATTTTATTCAGTCTAAGCTCCGGATTCATTGGGCCACATGTTAATAATATCATATGCCCCTTATGTGAAACATGTCTAACTCCATATAAAGCATCATAGACAGATAAATGAGGTTAATTTTGCTTGTTTTATTTTTTATGACTTTCCAAACTTTGCTTCAAATTTACTTCATTAATTCATTTTATGGAAATGCAGTTAAGGTCAAAGACTACTTAGCAACTTGCACTAGTACTAGGGTGGTTGGTTAACAATGTTGTTTAACCCATAAAGACCCAAAAAGCCACCGGTGACACAAACCTTCTACTGATCTAAACTGTTCAATACCTGTTGATCCACTAATCCTATCAAGCCATGTCAATAACTGGTGTAAATACAGTTCTTCATCTGTTCATGGTCATCAGATATGACCCATTTGGACATTCAGAG
>JAPQRP010000011.1:26151918-26164724 GCA_037367295.1 Apogon hyalosoma | reverse complement strand
CGAGCTGCGCGGGAGCATTGGATGACAGAAGGCGAACACACATTCGCCAAGGCAGGGATGCAACGCCGGGCGAGTTATGCCACTATCTGCCAATGGATCATGGATGCCTGGGCTAAGGTATCAGGCTCAAGTGTCGTCCAAGCTAACTGTTTTGTTTCGCTTAATGCGCCTTATAATCCGGTGCACTTTATAGTCCGAAAAATACAGTACTAGAAATTCCAGGTGACGCCATTTGAATTCCAGGTGACCCCACTTGAGGTCCCAACCCCAAGGTTGGAAAAACACTGTTTTAGGGGCTGACACTGAGCTTTTCAAATGCAAATATTCTGGCTGGACTACTACTGTCAGTGATACTAGTGTTTTAAATGAACAGGATTCCTTAAGGTCTGGTGACAGTCAGGGCCATTTTATGATTACTGGGAACAATTCCTACATACAGCACCTTCAATAATAAATGGGCCAGTTTTTCTCATACCTACTGTGGCTGACTATTGTTCTCTGTTTGAGTAACAACACTTGATCAAGCCTTTTCTAACATTCCACACTGCAAAATAAGTAATAAAAGTATGTATGATTCGTGCTGATATCGAATCGGGTCAGTATTGGTGTTGGCCAGTGCTCAAGGGTGCAATATCGGTATCATATCAGTAGTGAAAAAGTTTTATCGGGACATCCCTAAAATGAGTAGAAATTAAAAGCAAAAAACATCCAAGGTGACTGCTAGATTTTTTTTTTTTTATCATTGTAACTGGTGATTGTTCAATAACTTTATTCTGACTGTAGTCCATACAAGTAGATGTTAACTTACTAATGTTACATAAACTTGGTGAAAATCAATCCTAAAATGAAAGATTGCTTTCTTGTTTTGCCTGTAACTCAAACCACTCCTGACTGTACAGGTAATTCAAGTGTCTGAACCTGACACTTACTTGCAGAACTGTTATCACATTATTATTCATTTGCCTCAGTAGATCTGACCTGCTCTGTGCCTACAGTTTATTTATTTTAAATTAAATCAATTATTGTTTCATGGTTCTATGTCTGTCAAGCAGTCAAATATCAGTTTACATCCATGTCTGTCCTGACTTGTATAATATATTAAAAGTAGTAAAGACTAGTTTGTTTAGTAATAGCCATGTGTTGTATTATTAATGAAATGAATGCTGTCACTCTATCAACAATATGTGATCCCAGTGAATTATTTCCAGTGCAAAACTTGCTGTCTGCACTCTTAGAATGTCACTGTGGAGTATGATAACATATTGTGTTCACATGAATTGTGTGCAAATTTCTATAAACAAACTGAGACTTAAAACCCCTGATGTGGCTGTTGGAAGCACAGATACATAAAGACAGGGACCCAGTTTATCTGTCTTAACACTACAGAGTTCTCGTTCATATTTGCTGTCAGACACAAATGCCCTAGAGCTGAGTGGAAGTGGAAAAGGGACAAAGTGCAGGTGTCATTTAAAATTTTAAGGGACTGCTGGCGTCATTATCTGAAATCTGTGAAGGATGCTAAAAGGAAATATTTTTCTGATATTATTCTGTCAAACTGTCATAAGCCTCGGGTTTTGTTTAAGACCATGGACTCTGTTCTTAGGACACTTTCACACGGCGTACTCGTCTGTACCTGAGTGCGCTACGTACCCAAGTCCACTTCATTTTGTCCATGTGAATGCAACCATACCATGCCTGAGTCCAGTTGAGGAGGTGGTCCTGGGTACGGGCTACCTGTACTCCAGCATGGTACGATGCCATGTGAATGCAATCCATACCCGAGTCTAGAAGTGACCTCATCACCATTCCGCCAACGGAAGTGGGTTAATCACCACAAAACCATAGGCGGCGCTCCCATTGTCTACTAAAAAAGCCTCGGATGCGTGTGGCACAGGCTCGTCTTATTGACCGAACCACTCGGTGATATATCAGGGACAATGAAGGTCACTCTGCTTCTCTTTTCCTCAAACAGGCTAACAGATAGGTAAGAGTTTGTCTTCTTCTGACTTCCGCATTTGTTGGGTAGTGACAGAATTCCCCCCACACCGCCACCTACAGTTTCGGCCCTGTAACACCCATTCGTACTCGGGCACAGGCCGCGGTACACGCATATGATGCAACATCTGTGGGAAAGGTGTGAATGTACCTGAGTACGGTACGGACTCGAGTTGCTGTGTGAAAGCTCCCTTAATGCCCCCCAGACTGTCGGTATGGAGTCCTCCCCTGCTGTGTGTGAACAGTTTCTTCTTTTCTTCATAGATAAGGCTGTCTCCACTAGGGCTTTAATCTCACCCTCTGCACATGACACTTCAGTCTTTGCCCTGCTCTGCTGTCTTTGACAGGTTTGACCCTGTAACTGTCTTTGTTACAGAAGACTGTTGATCAGTTGAAACCGTCACGTTCTCCGAATGATGTGGTCCCTCCTCGACTATTTAAAAAGGTTCTCCCCACTATAGGGCCCTCCGTTCTGAGTCTTATTGACAGCAGTTTGTCCTCAAGTGTAGTCCCTGAAAATTTCAAACACGCAGTTGTACAACCTTTGATTAAAAAAACGGGGCTAGATAGTGCTGTTCTTACCAATTATAGGCCTATTTCTAAATTATCTTTTATGTCAAAAATCCTCGAGAAAATAATTTGCACACAACTAATGTTTTTTTTTAGAAAAGCACAAAATTCTCGAGGTCTTCCAATCTGGTTTTAAACCCCTGCACAGCCCTGAATCAGCACTTGTAAGAGTTTTTAATGACATCTTTTTAGCTACTGGCTGGTGACTGTGTTGTTCCTGTGCTTTTAGATTTAACTGCTGCTTTTGACACAGTGGACCATGAACTTTTAATTTCTCATTTAAATCGGTGGTTGGGTATCGGGCGCAGCACTGGAGTGGTTCAGGTCGTACTTGGCTGATCGAACTTTCTGTGTCAGCCAATGGTGACTCAGTGTTGTCCTCTGCTCACCTCTCATGTGGGGTCCCACAGGGCTCAGTCTTAGGCCCTCTTCTTTTCTCTCTCTACCTGCTTCCACTTGGGTCCGTACTGAGGAACCATGGTATTGTCTTCCACTGCTATGCAGATGACAGTCAGATACATCTCCCTCTCAAAAAGAAAGATGAATCTGCTGTCAGACCTCTACTCAGGTGTCTTGATGGCATAAAGGCCTGGATGGCTATAAATTTTTTAAAGTTTAATGAGCAAATGACAGAGGTGATGGTGTTTGGTAGCATGACTGGATCCCCCCTTGTAAATCTGGGTCCCTTGGTCCATTTCATTAAGCCAACAGTCACGAACCTTGTAGTTAAAGTGGATGCTGATCTCAAGTTCAACTGTCAGATCAGCTCAGTTATTAAATCCAGTTTTTTCCAGTTGAGGCAGCTGGCCAAAATTAAACCAATTCTTTCTCTGCAACACTTTGAAATAGTCATTCATGCCTTTGTGACCACCAGACTGGATTACTGTAATGCCCTTTACGTGGGGGATAGTGGTTCCTCCTTCACCTGTCTTCAGATGGTTCAAAACGCTGCTGCACGTCTTTTAACCGGCACACACACCAGCACATTTCCCCCATTTTAGCCTCACTCCACTGGCTGCCCATACATTTTAGGATCTGTCTTAAAATTATTTTATTTACTTTTAAATCCCTAAATGGCCTGGGCCCACCCTACTTGCTGCTGCAGCTTTATACACCCCCTCGCTCTCTCAGGTCAGCTGATCAGCTGCTCCTGTGTGTGCCAAAAACTCAGCATAAGTTCAGGGGTGAGCGTGCCTTTGCTGCAGCAGCTCCATAACTATGGAACCATCTGCCTCCATATCAGACAGATGTCCTCTGTCTGTTTTTTAAATCCCGTCTTAAAACCCATCTTTTCTCCTTGGCTTCTGAAAACATGTGAAGTGTTTGAAGGTATTATTTTCATTTTATTGTTTTTATTTGGTAGTGGTTTATTGTTCTTATTTTTTGTTTTTAATAGTATGGCTTTTTATTGTATTTATATATTTTTTAATGTCTTTTAATCCATTTTTTATTTTATTATTTTATCTTGGTTTTAATTATTCCTCTGTACAGCACTTTGGTCCACTGTGGTTGTTTTAAAGTGCTGTACAAATAAAGTTGGATTGGATTGGATATTTCCTGGGTAAAGTTCAGACTCCAAAGAGTGTTGTGTGATATATTTGGCAATATTGATTTAATATATTTATGTAATCTTATGTATTTGTCCAATTTATCTTTTTTATACGATCTCTTCTTCCAGGGGGTTTAGTTAATTGGGATCTTCCATTAACTGCAGCATAGTGACAGCTTCTATCTAAGGTGAATGATGATTTAATGAAACAAAATTACTTCATCCACATATCGCTTTACAAAATACACAGACAATAATATTACAACCTGAACAATACAATGCCAAAACATATAAGCAAAAAGTTCCTGACAACGTAATAACATCTGTATAGATAGATAGGTGGACTGTATTAATCCCAAACTGGGAAACTGGAGCCGTACACTTTGGTTTGCATTTTTCTAATTATAATTGTTGTTCACCATCTTGAATCACATTTAGAAAACGGAGAACTTCACCATCTTTGTAACTCAAAAAAATGTAAACAAATTGTTTCATTTTCTTTTTTTTTTTTTTTTGAAACTTTATTTCTAGAACATTTTGAACCTTTTGGAGAAAGTGATACACAGCATAGGGTATAAAAATACAGATACAGAATAAACATCAATTGTCACACCAGAATGTCAACTCCTTTCTCACCCACCACCTAAGGCCAGTCACTCAAAACCCAAATACAAGACAAAGAAATAGTTGGAGAAAACAATTCAATAAAAAAAAAAAAAAAAGATACACTTATACATACACACAAACATATAGAAATTGAAAAATGAATAAATAATGTTAAATAAAATAAATAGCAAAAAGTAAATAAATATTTACGCATATCAATCCTCCAACTCAGAGAAAAAGTCCAGTGAATGTATGTAGTTCAAAAAAGGATCCCAAGTAACATAAAATAATTTCACCGATCCTTTTAGTGTAAACTGGAGTTTCTCAAGCCTCAGATTATAAAGCACCTCACAAACCCAACAAGACTGTGAAGGGGGACTGGGGAGTTTCCAATCAAGGAGAATCAGCCGATGGGCCAGCAGGGTGGTAAATGCTAAGGCCTGTTTCAAATTTTTTTGGAGCTCCTGTAGAAGGAACAATACCAAAAATATCTGATAGACTATTTGGAGAAACAGTGTAACTGTATGCACTTATTGGGTTTCATTTTCATAGACTACAGCTTATAGTTCAAAATTGGAGCAGCCAACAGATTTACATACCGTAGATAAAACATAGTAGATACATAAAAGCAACATACGAAAAATAGCAGAAGAATAGAAGAGAGTTAAAGAACGTAAGAAACTTGTATAAACTCACACATTTTATAGAGATTTATATGAAGTTGAAACATGCTTCTTTCGTAACAGTAGGCAAAATTCCTTTAAAGCTATTTAAAGAAGGGAGTGTTTCACATGAAATGATTCAAATTCTTTCCATTTCCATTGTGGACAAAGATTACAATCTGTTTAACTTGACTCTGAACATTGAAAAGAATTTGAGCTAGTGCTGTAGTTAATAGTGCAATAGAACAGGACACTGGAAATATTGGTTGGTAATTCAGCAGTAAAAAGCAACATGTGTATTTTTCTCCTCTGATTTAGAGTGGAGTCTCTTGCAGCCTCTTACGAAATACACTAGTGAGTACATGAGACACTATTGGTCACATAGTGAAACCAATGTATGTTATGTTGCTACTATTATGCTACTAAAGTCACTGATAAACTAGGGTTAGGTATTCCTCTTCTGTGTGTAAATAAATGCTTTTAATCTGATGCACTGTGCAGTAGTTTAGTTTATATAAAGCTACATTTCTGTGAGGGACCAAACCATCCAATTATAGGTTTTCATCTAATGTTTACTCAGCTTTCCCCTGCACGGACACACAGTTCCAGTCTGCATACATTCCAACTCGTACTCGTCTTCATCCGCTTATCTGGGTCCAGGTTGCGGGGACATTCCAACTCCAGTTTCTAAATTTATCAGAGGTTTCATCTCTGGATAAAATACTCATAACGTCTTGGAAAAGCCTTATAAATGTGTGAGTGCTCAGTTTTTCTTCTGCAACACTGTTCAAGCTGAGGATTGTACCACTGCTTCTCCACTAAAGGTTGTACAAGTGACTCACCACTTTAATTCAATGTGAGTCTGTCCCTTCTAGCTTGAGTTACCAAGGTGACTAAAGGCACAGTCAGACAGGGTCTTGGACACTTATGACCACAGGCAAAAAACATTCTGCAGTATGATTGTATCTGACATTTTGACCTGGGAGAGGAGGCTGTTACTAAATGTTGGGAATGATGGTAGAATTGCCATCCTGATTTTTACCATGTGTAAATACTGTTTACCAAAAGAACATAAAATAAGCATGTGTAGGTGTTAGTTATTAACTTGTAGAGTTCACAATGTGTCAAAGTGTCTGTGTTGCCTTTATAATCCTGCAGGCGCTACATGAAACACAAGCGTGATGACAGTACAGAGAAACAGGATGAGGAGACCGTGGATGTCACTCCCATCATGATCTGTGTGTTTGTGGTCATGTGCTGCAGCATGCTGGTGCTTCTGTACTTCTTCTATGACCGCCTTGGTAAGACACAGTTACACTCTAGTAGTTTGAAGATAAACCATTTACATCCTGTTTTTCTCTGTTTTTTGTTGTAGCATAGGGCTCTTTGATATGCCTGTATGCTGCCAAGTTCCAACAGATAATAGTATGTTATAGGGCATTGGTGACTTGAGATTTTTTCAGCTGGACTTGTCAATAGTCGAAGTGGAGTCGACTAGTCGTATCATGACCTCATCACATTGACAGCGGAGGAACAACACAGACACACAGCCATTTAACAATGAACAACTTGTACTAACGTTCACTGGAACATTAACAGTGTACAGTAAAGAGAGAATAAAAAACTTACAAGACACAAGCATCAACAGTCCTTCTCAGACATTTTAACCAAACAAAACATAGGCTAACACTGAATTTTCTTTTAAATTGAAGTGAACACCATAAAGTGGGAAAAGGTTCAGACAGCAGCAGCCAAGACGCACAGCATTTTAGACAAAGAGCACTCTGTCTTCATGTAGTCCGCACCGCACACAGTGCACCCGAGTCTGTGGGAACATTAAGTTTCACTTTCATTTTTCAGTCGTTACGTAGCCACCCCACCCCCCACCCCCCACTGGTCTCCTTCACTGTACTGATAACGTATCGAAAATGTATCAAACCAAAGACCCCTGTACTGAAAACGTACCGAACCGAAATTTTTCTGTACCGTTCCACCCCTAATTTTGACTGATGTAGTGGTATCTACTGTGTCTAAGACACTCTTAAAATATCATGTCTACTGTGCATTTCCTCCAGTCTGGCCTCCAGAAACAAACCAGAATTAGATCAGACTATTGCTGTAAAAAGCCTGCATTATCTGCTGGTCATCTGTGATAAGTGAGTGAGTTGGTAATACTCTGTCTCCACTCTCATCATCATCATGATCATGGTTCTGTAGGGATACTCTTGCTTCAGAGGGAACTTAATCCCACTTTCTCTGGCAGAACTCCACTGGGTAGAGGCCCTTCAGAGCAGTATTAGATGTTGAAATCTTGAAACAGGAAATGGGTCACTACATGTTGGAATGTTACAGCATGATTATGTAATGTTATAGTGCTGTAGTTTTATACCTTTAACATTCAAGCATGTTGCTCTCTACTATTTTCAGTGATTAAAATGATCAGTCTGATCAGTGTGGGGGACAGAACAAGCTGCATCTGATCACAACAGTCAGGAAGTACGTATCGTCACTGACATGTTTGCTGTGCACTGAAAATCAGATGAGAAGGGAAGTGCAGAAAAATTGCTGCTCAATTTTGTTTTTTTACAGTTTGTTGACTTTGAGTAGTGATCTTTCTGATAACCTCATCCACACATTAAAGATGCAAACACATTTGGGTTTTTTTCATAATTATTTCAAAGATATTTACATTTTTTGGCAGCTTTGGTTTGTAAAGCATTGTAGGAATTTTCTGTGTCTGTTTTGCTTGGAGCCTTAAGTCATTTGAAGATGCCATTTGGAGGGCTGGATGAACACTAGCTGTCAATCCCCAAAAGACAGAGCTGAAAAACTCTTAATGGTTGATATAATATTTGACTGGTGAATAGATGGAGGCTCTGCTGATGGCTGTTTCAGAGCATCAGACCGCTGCACGAAATGAACAAATAAAAGACAGTGTCCTCATCTCCTTTGTGTTTGTCACTTTGCAGCCATCTGGGTCATAGCCATCTTCTGTGTGGCTTCCTCTGTGGGCCTCTACAGCTGCCTCTGGCCTTTTGTCCGGAGGCTGCCCTTCTGCAAGTGCAGGTAATACCCATCATTTCTGAACCCTGCTGTATGATTTGCGCTTCACCTGCTGCATTTTGTTTCAACTCTCTATAATTTCATATTTATATTTTATTAACTTTTTACAGTAATTTCACTATTAATAACTCCAAATAATTTCATCTTGTGCATACAGTATGTTCCCTTAAGTTGTTTATTTTCATTTCATACCTCAGTTACAGTAAGTTATTTTTTTAGGCATATAATTGTTGTGTTGTTGTTTGGGAATAGCAGATAATAACATAGGATTTCTCCTGTCTATAATGAATGTCCTCTTTTCCTTTGTTCTTCAAAATCTGCATCATCTTGCAACCATAGGATCCCCAAGAACAACCTGCCATACTTGCACAAGCAGCCACAGGTCCGCATGTTGCTACTGTCAGCACTCTGCATCAGTGTCAGTATCACCTGGATGGTGTTTCGCAACGAAGACCAGTGAGTATATAGACAAAAGTATCTCATCATCTTTAATGAAAACTGCAGAATATAAAAATTGTTATTGAAATGGAGGGCCATATTTCATGGTAGTCTGGAGGGGGGAGAAGCCTAAACAGAGATGATGTTCCTTCTGGTTGTGCCCCATGGGATCGTATTTCAGAAAAAAAGTTGTATTATAGTCACAGGGTTCCCATGCATCCTGGAAAACCTGTAAAATGATTGACCAATTTTCCAGTTGTGGAAAACATGGAAAATGAGAAGAAAGGTCAGATGTCCTGGAAACGGTGAAGTTATCCTGGAAAATTATTGATCCTCCCTCTGCCTTGTGACCTTGTGTGTCCAAACTGAGGTGAAACAAAGGAAATAGTGTTTCAGTGATTTATTGAAAATATACAAATATTTTTAGAGGAAGTGCAGGAGAGAAAGTAAGAGAGAAGAGAAAGTTGAGTTGGGAGTTGCCCAGTTGAACATTGTAACTCCAGTTTGTCAGGCTGATGAAGTGCTCCGCTGTAATCTGTGGGTGTGTTTGCATTATTCTATAATACATTTGTCATAATTATTTTTCATAGATATAGAGTATATAGACTATATAGTCTATATAGCCATAGACTGCACATCAAATGTCTGAGTAATAAACATAGAAGCAGTCTGGGTACATGCACAACTGTAGAAAAGAACACTTTCCAAGAATGAGGGAGATGGGAATGGATTAGTGTATGATGTGATAACTTGTCTCTCTAGCAGCTGAAAATGTCCTGGAAAAGTCCTGGACAATAATTTCAGGGAAAGAGTGGGAACCTGGAGTCTGTCAGTAATATTTGGATCCTAGATCCTAGTTCTATTCACTTGAATTTCCCTCGGGATTAATAAAGTCTCTATCTGTCTGTCTGTCTGTCTGTCTGTCTTACACATATGTTTGTACATTTAAAAGATAATTTTACAAGTCACGAAAGTCACAATTTGTTATAAAATAATTTGTTATAAAATTTGTTGAAATGGAAAAAGAAAATATGGGAATAGAACAACTCAACACCTGAAAATTGCAGGGAAAAAAAAGACATTATCAGAAGTCACTTTCCCTGACCTGTTCTGAGTCGCTGAAGATGTCTGCAGCTTCAACATGACCAGACGTAGCTGTTCCCCTCTTCTAATGCTTTTTTTCACCTTGTTCTTTGACAGTGAGGCAATGGTTGTTTTGGAGATGGTCAGATGTATCATGGGTAATGAAAAATGTAGTCCAATGAACCATTTTAGACAAAGGCAGATGTCACTTTATTATCTTTAACAGACTGCAAATGTTTTTGCCTCGTAAAATTCTATTTTAAATAAACATTACATGACATTCATACAAAAATACGACTGAGCATGGAAAAATTACTGTCTGGATATAATTAATTTGGACATTAAGCACAAATTCAACATGGAACTGGTCAAACTGAATGCTGAAAAGAAAATCTGTGGTGAAGATATCTTTATTTTTTTATTTATTTATTTTGAGCAGTCATTTTCCTCCAGAGTCTCAAATTCCAGTTGAGAGGCCTGATCTGAGCCATTTGCAACTATCAGAACCAAAATTTGTGTAAAATGTTAAGTGGGTGCAGATTAATCTGTCAAACTGTCCAAAAGTCATTTCTTACTATGGCCATGTTTCCATAAAATGCGATATGAAATTGAAGGAATGGAGAGGTTGCAAAAAGAAAAGCAAAGACTGTGTAAATGATGTACATCTCCATAAACTGGTTGTCAATAATCTTGGCTGCACAGTACCGCCAGAATGTGGCGCTGTAGACCATGTTACATATGACTGTGATACACAGAAGTAAAACATTCCACCGTTATTGACTGTCCTCATTAGTCCACTCTACCTGCTGAACTAGCAGGTATATTGGAATGCTTTAATGGAATAGACGTAAGAGGACACTGGAGGTCAGCATGTCTATTATGTCACAATCTGTTGTAGAAGACGTACTTCCATTGTAACAACTAGCAAACAGCAAGCCTAAATAATGTTTTTGGCTATTTTAATTAACTTCTTAAAAGACAAAGCTTGGAAATGTGCATAAAACTGTTAATGGAAACGCATATTGAAGCACCAAGCTAAATAAAAAAGATTTAGTGTTGAAAGGTGGTGTCTGGTTCTGGTCTGAGAGCACATTGACCGTGTTGTGAGTTCTGTGTGTGTGTTGGATGACATAATAGTCTTACCACTGTGCGAGTAGGATGTGAGTAGGACAGTATGTGGCAGCTGCATTAAATGACACTGTTCATATCCAGGTGGGCGTGGGTGTTACAGGACGCCCTGGGGATCGCCTTCTGTCTCTACATGCTCAAAACGGTCCGACTGCCCACATTCAAGGTGGGTTGAACACAATCCAGAACAATGTGAAAGTATAGGTGTGTGGTTAAAATGAAAAATAAATCTGTGATTCTAAATGAATTGTTCTTCTGACGGCAGGCGTGTACGTTACTGCTGGCGGTGCTGTTTGTCTATGATGTTTTCTTTGTATTTATTACACCCTTCTTTACAAAGGTACGTCTCTGTTGCACTAGAAATTATTATATTATGACTTGAATCATTTGTTTTGGGCATTTCTCCACACAAACAAGTCCTGTTTTCACCTTGTTAGTATAAGTATTGCTTTTTGTTTGTTTTTTCTGGTTCACATTACTGTAAATGACAAGTATGAGGTACTTTGGATTTTCTTCATGGTCATGAAGAACAGACACACTACTGTCAAAGTATTTTTAGGACTTATTTATGTATTTTAGAATATTATTAATATGAAGAATGATGAGCTTCAAGCTAAAATGCTGTTTATTTCAGTAGTTATAGCATATGTTATTGCAAATTGCAAATATATTTAGAAAATGTTTTCTGTTTTACAATGTCAAGAAAGAAGGTCAGGTACTATCTTGATCTTCCTGGCCAGTAAATGTGTGGATTTTAGATTGAAAATCAAATCATTATTCTACATATGAATTACATTTTTACACATGATCCATGCTGATGAAGATACAGAGAAATAGTAACGCATGCTTGGAAATATTTTGACCCTGCATTCATTGGATAGTTCTGATCAGGTTCAGTAGCGTCTTGTGTCTTTTCTCCACAGAGCGGTGAAAGTATCATGGTGGAGGTAGCGGCTGGTCCCTCTGACTCCGCCACTCATGAAAAGGTGAGCTCCGTCTGGACTCCACCACTCCCTGGATGCGTTTGTGTTGGTGGGGGTTAAGTTGTTGAAATGCACAGCAAAAGGATGAGCTGTTTGTTTGTTTGTTTGTTTGCTCCAGCTTCCTATGGTGCTCAAAGTGCCAAGGTTAAACTCGTCTCCTCTGGCTCTGTGTGACCGGCCCTTCTCCCTCCTGGGCTTCGGTGATATCTTAGTACCAGGTAAGAAATCATGCTGTCACATCGCAGATCTCATAATGTGCTGCTTGTCACAACCAGAAATGATTTCTACAGACAACCTATGACATTTTTAGGACATAAAACATTCTCTGAACGCCTTGCTATTATATGATAGGTGGAAAAGGATCAACTCTGGAAATGACAAGAAAACTCTGGCACACACTTTAATACAACTAGTGAAAAATAATCTTCTATTAAATATTTTACTTTTCTAAAAAGTGACTTTAATCAAGTACTGAAGTAGGATACGAAAATAGAAATATATGAACTCGTCTTTCATTACGGAGTTTCGGGGATATTATGGTTTTGGTCCAACTGCTGCCGCCAGCAGATATCCTTCGTGTGAACATGATAACTTGAAAAATATTCGATTCGGTTTAGAAATTCTATATTTTCCATATCAATGAAGACCATGAAGAGGAAGAACTGATTTGATTTTGGACGATTTACCATTTCTAGATTGGCCACAAGGGGCCGCTCAAAAGTTTAAAAT
>JAPQRP010000011.1:26092304-26109653 GCA_037367295.1 Apogon hyalosoma | reverse complement strand
CTCGTGAAATGATTGTGACAATGATCTATCGTTCATTCACTCAATTCTGCTCCTCTGGTTCAATTCACAACGACATCCACGACGTGTTTCTGCCGGTTCGAGCCCCGCGCGGCACGGCACGGCACGGCACTGAATGTCACGATCACTCGGTATCTGTACACATCACATTAAGAGGGTTTTAACTTTAAAGTGACTCCCCCAGGAAAGTGTGACCTGCAACACCGTGCCCAGCAGGGGAGTGTGTCAAAGGGAGGGCTTCATCTGGGAAACACGTCTTACTTTCCAGTGGGTGAAAGCAGAGGCATTTTGGCTTTATTTAGGATAGACATGGCATCCTTTAACTGACTGAGGGGCCCTTTTTACTTAGATGATCATTAGACTGCATTCACAGTGTTTTCCTGGTGTCATGACAGTAAATGCACTGAAGGACACATGGTTCCAGTCTGGTCTGAGTCCTCTGCGACTAAAGGCTTAGTTCCCTGAATAAACTATTGTGTGAAACCTGTTGGTTCCGTCTTCATTTTTAACATTTTATCCATAGACTACGACGCCACCTAAATATGATCTAATATTAACTAAGTGATCTGACAGTTTAAGATGTTACAACAGATTAAGCCCATTTACAGCAGCTCCACAGTCTGTCACACACAAAAATGCACATTACCTTTTACATCTTTTTACCTTCATGTCTTTAGCATTAGCTGTTGTCTCTAGTTTCATGTTAATGACACAGGCAGAGGCTGAGCAGTAGTGACAGAGGCATTGTTTTTCATGTGTGCATCTGTTCCTTCAGTCAGAACAATGATTTAACATGAATGTGTTCACTCTAAATATACATAACCAATGTGAGAAAATCCAACTATAGTATCATTTGAAGGCTAAAAATAAACCAGATACACCAGTAGCATGACAGCAATGTTGCTGAAACTATTAATAACTCAGTATTACAATGTGCTGCTGATGTAACTGTAGTTTTACTTGCATGTTGCCGTACTGATACTTTCAAGTAAAGGATATGAATACGGTATTCATACCATGATTTTGCATTTACGTTAAACTGAAGAGCACATTTGTTTGACATCCCAGCCTTTCACAGACCAGCAGATGGCGTGATTGCACATCACTTTAGCTACAGCTCACCTTCAGTCAGTTACACTTGTCAAAGCACTTATGTTTTCACCTGTGTCTGTCTGACAGCAATGTTACGTCAAACTACCACACCCATTTTCATGTAAACTGGCAGAAGGACAAACCCAGAAAATCTTGGAGCTGATCTGTAAAAGGAGCAGGGACAGATCTGTCTTCACTTTTTCTAATATTGCCATATAGGTTTACATTTGAATAAAAACTGTGCCGTTCCTGTTGGAATTCCCTCATGACAGCAGATAAATTTAGTCAACACATTTTGCCCCCTACTTTTAATTATAGAGCCAAATGACAAACGGAAATACCATACAATGATATGTTTATATATTTGTAACATGTTACTAAAAGTGTGTTTATTTTCCCTAACACCCACTGACTTCCTCCAATTGCGTATTGGTACCACAATTAGGGGGAAAAAAACCCAAAACAAAATAATGTAACAATTAAGTCATTATCCCAGTATGAAATATGCTAATACAAATGCTAACATTGTGTAGCATCACTATGGTAACAACACAGTAAACCCACTGGCTCAGCAGCACAAGTTTTTAGAAAACACAGATTAAGCAATTTGAATATTTTTTTTAATCCTTCTTGTAACAGTTTGAGTTCTTTATCTTTTGTCAAAATATTTTCTTCTTGTAATACCACTTTATTCTCAGAATACTCACTTTACTACCTTAGTTTTAAAATGTTACAAATAACTTTAATTACCTTTTTTTAACATTTCTGCTATAATTCTTTCGTAGAATATTACTTTACTAAAATAGTACATTTTTACTTTTTCTATCAATATATTTCAAGAATTTGTTTTATAATGTTTTGACTTAACCTTGAAATTTATGACTTTATTCTTGACATTTGGAACTTTTCTTTTCCCTATAACATTTATTATATAATATTAAGGCTTTTTCTGAAAACAATATGATTTTATTCCAAAAATATCAGATTTTCTAAATGTTAGTGTGAAGACTGTCTCTGTACATGAACATTTCAAAAGTCACTGAACACAGTGTTGGCAAAAAGTGTTATGAGTGCATGATACACAAAGACAAGCACTGCCAGAGCATGGTCATGAATGCACCTTGCTGCATTATTTACAGCACTATTTTATTTGATCCTGATATGATGGGCAGACATCTTAAGCTGAAGACGCCAAACTCTCCTTCTCCCGGGCATCGCATAGCAAAATAGACCAAGTGCTGTTGATCACAAGTCCAAAAATGCTAATTAGTATGATTTTCTGGATTAGAAAAAATAAACATAAGAGACTAACATGTAAAAACATTTTTCTATGACCGGAAATACCTCAAGAATGACAACATATCAGCTATGTACAAAAAACATCAATAATATATTTATATATTTATATATTTTATCTTCTATACCCACTAAAATATACCAAAGAAGCAGCTATTGGTCAATCTGAGAAACTCGTTCGCCAACGTGTTTTGAAAACAGTTTTAAATATCCTTCAGCGGTAAATGTGAAAACTCAAAAAAAAAGAAGAAAAAAAAAAAGACTGTAAATAAATTAAAAAGAACCATAACCCGACAAAAAATCCTGTTTATCCTGTGTGCCATTTTGGAATACTGCAGAGTGTGAGGAGGTAAGCCACTTCAACCAGCTTCTCCAGTGGATTAGAGTTTGTTCGAGGATGGACCGCCTTGGCCATCAGACACAAGACTTCCCAAGTCTTTCATTTTCAGTTCATCGTCAACATACGAAGACTCAGACAGTTCTATGACGACCGATGTAGGCCACAGACAAAATAGAAGGGCACTTTTTTCCAAAACATAGCATCCCGGGGATGAACCCTTGTGATGAATTTGGGGGGAGGGGTTAGGGGGACACAGTCTGGAAAGGGACAGAGGGTTTAGCAGCCTTCTTGTTTGTCAAGAGTTTGTTTCACAGTTGAATCCATTCTCCACCCAGTCTAGCACAAACTTGGCAATATATATACAGTATATAAAGTACAATCAATGAACAAGAGACGTGGCGCAGGAGGTTCATTCTTAAATACAAAAAGTGTCTTCTGGCATCCGTGTGTGGACAAACTGTAGTGTGTGGCATCTGAAGAGGAAAATAAAGTCCTGAGATATGCACTGAGGGGCTCTGAAGAGAGAGAGTGATAAAAGTGTGATCTCTATAAAATGACAACAAAAAGAAAAATAGATTTCATTATGTAGCATTGTTGTGTGTGTGGGACGTGGACAGTTTGTTAGGAGGGGCTGGACCGTGGCAGGGCCAATATTCGTCCGTTGGTCTTGCCCCCGTTCATGTGCGTGAAGGGGATGTGGTGTTCCTCATAGCTGCCCCTCAGGCCCATGGACGACACCTCATCTCTGTCCAAACACTGCTCCCTCTGAGAGTAGGACGACGGGTCCAGCGGGATGCTCTCCATGTTCTCCATGTCCAGGTCGAAGTCTTCGCTCTCAGGCGGCTTGTTTTCCTCACTGTAGAAGAAGGAGACCTCCTGGAAGGTGGGGTGCAGGTCCTCTCGCAGCATCTCGATGATCTCCTGGAAGGTGGGGCGCATCTTGGGGTTGTACTGCCAGCACATCTGCATCAGGTTGTGTCTGTAAGAGGACGCAGGAGAAGCGGAATCAGTAACAAAGAATCATCACTCCAGGGTTTCTGGTATACACATTTTAAAATGGTAGACCTCTGCAAGACCCCCCCCCACCCCCCACCCCGCTTCAGGACTTTATGAAATGCCCAGAAGTCACAAATAGTCAAAGGCTTTTGGTTTGAAATGCTGGATACTTGGAGACACAGCAGGGTTTTTCCAGCTCAAATAAGGCAGAGGTAGTTCTGTGCCTTTCCACTGGCTCAAGCTTTTTTCAGGCTGAACATTTTGGCATTTTTAATAAATATATGATTGAGGAGGATGATCGTTATCATGATTATTAATTAATTAATTAAGTAAATCCCAAACTACGGTTATAAATCAAAGAACTAAGTGCAATGGCCGTTACAGACCAGTTCCATTAAGAGCTGGAGGTGGCCATGTCCTCATTCTCAGTGCATGGAAACAGATGGCGCAGAAAGAGAAAAGGTGAGGAGTGGAAGAAAGGAGAGCCTGATACTTTTATGTGTCTATTGATTCAGGGTTGAACAAATAAAGTGTAGCTTGTCACCTTTACAGTGGTTAATTCAATTACCTATTTACTACACATTCATCAATATCAGGATCAGAAACAGTGCTTTTGGAAACCATTTAGCCATAATTTCCATGTTCTTCTCACACTTTTTAGCTAGTTTTTAGCCCGTTGATGTAAACACTGTCATTACATTGAGTACAGTCCATAGGTTCTTCAAAATAAGATGCTGGCTCTAAGAAATTACCTTGTAAAAGCTTGTCAGTTTCATTAAATATAGTATGCTACTGGTTGGAAATATTTCGTTAATTTTTTTTTTTTAAGTCACTCATTTTTTAATAGGTAAACTCCATTTAATAACTGTCTAAAAAATACTTTTGGCTGCACCTTGTACCTGTCATTATCTGTCTTAATATTCTCTTGCTTCTGACATTTAAGTGTCATCTTCCACATTAACACCTTCTGTGGTCATTTATAACATATCAAGTGACTGTTAAAAGCCTAAAAACTGTTACGGGACAATATTGTTTTCTCTGCCAAATATTATGAGGAAAGGAGCTGAAATCAACTCAACAGCGGGTTTTGTTTCAGAGCAAATGTTGTGTCTGAACATAGAAGTAGTATGCTTCTGTGAACATCACAAATACATTTTTGTTCAATGTAACGAGAAAAAAAATAATTTTGTGAAATTTCCGAAATTAGCAACATCCAGTTAGTGAGGATTTAACATTCCCACGATACCACACAACTTCCCATCATGTAATAGTATGTTTTTGCTGTTTTGATCAACTGCTGGCAGAAAGTTTACTGGTAAACTATGAAAACATATTTAGACCAAGTTTAAACTGCAGAAAAAAAGTCAAAGTGAAAACTGGACTTGTGTTGTAGTTGCACTCACAGCCTGTCGGCGCAGTTGTCGGGTCGGTCCAGGTAGCCTCCGTCCATGACAAACTTGAGGACCTGCTCATTGGACAGGCCCTGGTACGGCTGCTCAGCCAGAGTGCTGATCTCCCACAGCACGACCCCAAAAGACCTGGAAAAACAAGACACAACAACAAGACCACGTAGGGAGAATGAGGACAGGCCAATTAGAGAAGCTGACAGGTTAAAACGATCTGTGGCAACTGCATCGCTGGTTAACAGCTCCATGAGGACACAGACGGCAGCAGCAGCGGCAGGTCCTCTCGTCCTGCACCCTATGGATTTACACACTTGCCCAAAACAACAAAAGTAACTCAACTAGGAATAATTTGGAAGTTTGGAAGACTGATTATTTCTTTCTTTACCAACTTTAAAAAAAACAAAAATCTCTAAGGACTCTTTGCATCACTGAAAGCACAGAATTTGTGTTTAAAAGATCACGCGTAACAGATTTGCTGCCCTATTAGATGTCGTCTTTATAATCCAAACTACTCCAGGTTTATTTTGTTCCTATTTGATACGTGACACTCATTATCAGTCAAAATGGGAACTGTCATGTATGCTTAACTTCAGGGTAAAGGCAGAACTGACCAGCAGTCCGAGTGCGCAGTGAACACGCCGTCCTTCAGAGACTCAGGTGCCATCCACCGGACGGGCAGCAGGCCCTTCCCTCCTTTCCGGTAGTAGTCTGTCTCATAGATATCCCTGGTCATGCCGAAGTCTGGAACAACATTTAACTCAAGTTAGATACAGTTATAGTTACAGATGCTGACACTGACTGCATCTTTTCTAAGAACCACTCATTCTCTCATTTATCCCATTTCCTTTGCTCTTTTTTATTCAGACTACTAACTGTTAAATGATCTCGTCTGAGGCCTATTGTGTTCATTTGACTGATGATGGAATTTATTCAAGGTTCAATGTGTACAATTTGCATGTGCATATTAGAACGTTTTGTTGGAGTTTGTTGCATGCTGGGAGCTGGGTGTATGATTACGTTAGCTTACTCCATTTCTAAGCTAACAGCTGTCTTTGTTGACGACGAGCTCCCATTGTAAAACAGACCACAACACACACTTTACACGAGGACTTGGGCATGCACAAACTGAACCTTTAACTACAACTGAAAAACAGACTCATCACCATCTAGTAAAAGGCTTTATCTGCTAAGAAACTTAGTATTTACTCATAATCATAATACACTTACTTGATCACTGTGACAAAGCGGCTTTTGTTTAAACTCCCTGAACTTAAAACAGTGTAAAAAGTATCTGTGCCAGTGTCCAGCCAGCAGTGTGCATAAGTCTACTATACTGTCTCTTCAGAAAACTACCACCGGTTGGCACCAAATTCACTTTAAATCCAGCACAAAGCGGCTCAAATGAATTCTCCATCCTTTCGTGCTGGTTGTGTTGAACATAAACATACCTCCTATCTTCTTTAATTTTTTTCCACTTAAGTTTTTATTGAGATTTTATAAACACAATCAGCAAAAACAACAAAAAGCGAACAAATAAACCTTGCTTGGGTACACTACACGACATTACATTCACATTATTCAGTCCTTCCACCATTCCGGGTTCTATAATCAGTTCATTTATTCAATTTTTTTGTCCATTTGTGCTTCTTGTAGTTTCAGTTTGTGAGTTATTTTTTTCCATTGTATATATTCTTTCGGTAATGGTGATCCATTGGTCTTTTGTTGGTGCTTCTGTCTTTTCCTGGTTCCTTGTAATAGCGTTTTTGCAGCCACTAAAAGTACCTTAACTAAGTATATGTCTTTTCCTATTACATTTCCATCAGACAAGTTACACAAATACAGTCCATCACAGCACACTGGAATCTCATACCCCATTATTTGATGTAGCACTCCACACACTATCTCCCAAAACACAGTTATTTTATCACATTTCCAAAACGTACCTCCTATCTTGACTGTAAGGTCGTGAGCCACCATGCAGTTCCTGGCTGCCAGGTCTCTGTGGACAAACTTCTTGGCGTTAAGGTATGCCATTCCATCTGCAATCTCAGCCGCCATTTGAATCATTTCCTTTAAGGTTGGTGGTGGACGCCCAGGGTTGTTCTAAGACACACAAGATATTTATTATTAATTATTGTCCTTAAAGCACTTCATCTAAACAACTCAATAAGTATAAAGAATTTTGGCACCAATTCTTGGTTCACAATGTTAAACCTCTGCCTACGTTTTCCATTCATTCCTGAGTTTTATTGCACTGGTGTACACTGGAAAAAATCTAAATCTTATGTAGTGTATTTTTCTCATTTCTAGTCAAAATATCTCATCGCACTTAAAATAAGATTCAATTCAATTGTGCTTAATTCAAGCAAAACAATCTGCCAATGGAACAACTGAAAATTATCTTGGTAATTTATCATCTAAAAATCAATTCTTATTTCTCACTGAAAGTTCCTCTTTAGGTGATTCTGTCTTATTTTAAGTGTGATGAGATACTTGGACTAGAAATGAGGCAAATACACTTGGTAAGATTTGGGTTTTTTCCAGTGTATTGTGGTACTGGATGTCACTGCTGTGTTTTCAGTTGACTTTAGTGCTGAACATACAAGTCATCTGTCAACATCCACTCACTCGGCTCTAGTCCTCAGTCACAACAACATCAGAGTTTGCCACTAGACAGTCTTATTTGTTCAGAGTTCCTCAAAAATCACTTTTCACCTGTCTTTTCCTTATCTACTTCCATACAATTATCAATTTCACTCTCTCTAATAAGTAGAGGTACTCATCTCCTTAGATTATTTCCATACTTCTCAATCTAAGGTTTATTCTATGAACTTCGTCATATATATCTAAAGGGTCAGTGTATCTTTTGGTAATTGGATTTTCTTTTCAGAAACAAAATAAAAACTAGTGGGTAATTGATTTTCATTTTAAAATACAAGAATTAAAATTGAATTTCAGGGCGTTTTTCTTTTTCAGTGTCAAAACAGATAACCCAAATTTAAAGAACAGATTGATTTTCATTTTCTCTTTCTAGTAAAAGAGAAAGTTACTTCCTGACAGAAATGGAATGGTCCAAAAAAGTTTGTTTTTTAATTAGTTTCTGAGACTGGATGTTGTCATTTTCAAGGAAAGAGCGCTAATACCTAGGTCACAAATATTCTTACAAACGATGGGTCTGGGATCTTCCAGTTCGTACGAAATCTGGAGTTCGTAGCCATTCGTGGAGAGAAATTGTCTACGATGTCCAGATTACAAACCCATCGTTCTTAATAATCTTTGTGACATAGGCATTAGCGCTCTTTCCTTGAAAATGACAACATCCAGTGTCAGAAAATTAAAAAAATAAAAAGAAAAAAAAAAAAAAAAGAAGGTGTTTTTGATCCGTTTTTCCATTTCTGTCAGGTAGTATCTTTAGTTTTTGTTATTAGAAAGAGAAAACGAAACTCTGTTTTTAAAATTTGGTTTATCTGTTTTGCCACTGAAAAAGAAAAACATCTTGAAATTCAATTTTAATTCTTTTTATTTTAAAGCAAAAATCAAATTAACCACTAGTTTTTCTTTTGTTTCTGTAAAGAAAATCCAATTATCAAAAGATACACTGACCCTAAAGACATGTCATGAACCATTTATTTCATTTTATTCATCATCTTCGTTTTTCTTTTATCTTTATTGTTGAGTGAAAACTCTAACTTGTATCATTGCAAATGTTTGCATTTAGTCTGTTAATGAGTGTGTTTGTGTGTATTTCCACTGAGTGTGTGCTTTATGAAAATGACTTATTCTTCATACTTGTACAAAAATGGATGAGTATAGGATGCATTCTTCTTAAATACCATACTTAATTATTAGTTATTTTTCTTCTGTGTAAACTTACTGACAGATAGAAACTGTCTATACAACAGTTCTGTAAGTTTGGGGTTTTTTTATGCTACAAGACTGGTTTATGGAATATACGCTTATGTAACATCACTAACACACTGAGGTAGTACATGATGTTTGCACAATGGCTCATATTGTATAGTAAAATAAAACACACAAGTATGTGAATCAAGAATGTTATTTCTTTACAATCAAAGTAAAAAGGAAGACAAGCAGAGAAAGCAAAACAAAAAGTGATAGATATCCATCATGCTATGTATTTAATTATACTGCACTCCCCAAAGTTCCAGTGGCTTCCTCCATTTCTGTATGAAAATATGAGTCCTTTTATTAATATAGTGTTCTAGTTTGACCAGTATCTCAACTTCTGAGATCAGTGATTTCTACATCGGAACGGAGGGGGGGGGGCGCCTGTATGTTTTTTATTACAGCTGGGCACATATTGTTTTTAAAAAATGATGTAAATGTTGTAATGTTGTCCCTACCTCTGCATCAGGTCGCAGAGAACGCAAATAGCTCTTCAGGTCTCCGTGGGTCATGAGCTCCATCACCACCAAAGTGGGTTGGCCTTTGGACACCACACCCAGCAGACGCACCTGGGCAAGGACAGGAGAGGACAAGGACGGTTTTCAGTTTCATGACACTGATTTGATGACACATGCAAAAACTGGTAATGATAATGTCAAAGCTGTTTGTTTATGTGTGTGTGTGTGTGTGTGTGTGTGTGTGTGTGCGTGTGTGTGTCAATACACAGCTAAGTGCATTAGTGCTCATTGGCTCCATGTTGGTTTCAGTTTGAACATTTGTGTCTCTTGCTGATGATCACCACGTGGCCTGTCCTTACCACATGGTGACAGCTGAAGGCCTTCATCACAGAGGCCTCATTCAGGAATTCGATTCTCTCCCGCAGACTGGCCGACTCGTTGACTGTCTTCACTGCCACACGTGTCTCCCCTTCACCCTTGATGATGTCCTTGGCGATGCCTTCGTACACCATACCAAAGGAACCCTGACCCAGCTCCCTCAGGATGCTGATCTTGTCCCTGGCCACCTCCCACTCATCCTCCTCGTACACTGTAGGAAACATTTCCATGAGCACGTGTAACATGTAACAAGTAACAAGAGGGCAAACTTGTATTCTTTTTTAACAGACTTAAGTGCAACATTGACAATAAAATTAACCAAATTATTTATTTTAGGACAGCTAACAAACTGTTTGGGCCACTGTGTATTTGTGTGTGTGCGAAAGAGAAAGAGAGAGAAAGAGAGAGACAGACAGAGAGAGAGCGCAAGTGTAGAGAACTAGCGTACATAGGCGGCAAACAACATTTGTCTTATCAACGTCTCTTTCCCCATTATTGTCTTTCACTGGGAACCCAAAGTGATCCTAAACAGGGGACTGTAATGATGGCGGAGGGTCCTCAATCTCTTCCTTCCAGGTTGACATTATATTTGTTGGGTTTTTTTTTAGCTCATGGCAGCTGCTATTTCATATTTTGGGTCAATGTGCGCTCCTTCAACATGTCCGTGTGGAACTTGCATGGATTTAAAGTTCCACATCAAACGACGTCTTTCGTTCCTTTTTCTTTTTCTCAACATACTGTGCCGTGTCGGTACAGTTGTGTACCGAAGCAAACCGGTGCGTACCGAAACTGTTTGGTTTGGTATGTGTACCATTATAGGCCAAATAGATGTGCCTTTTTTCAGCATAGATGCTACAGTGTAGCCTACAGAGCTGCAGAATGAAACAAAACAAAGCTAAAATGTATCAAACTGTTTACTCACCATCATTAGCACTGAGATATTCTGGGTTTGAAGAAGCGTAGATGGGACCACTGGGCCCTTGTGTTTGACTGAAAGCACAGGGAGAATAACACAATTCTTAAAAACACTGGAGGAAAAATAGAGTAAATGACAGTAATGCATACATGGTACGTACTTCTTCTTAAACATGACAAATCCTCCCCCAGCCACAAACAGCAGCAGGACAAAGCAGATGACAGGTCCGATCACGATCTTTATGATGTTCAGAGGATCTAATGTTCAAAATAAAGGCAAGTAAGATTTCAGGTCAATCACAAAAATAATGAGCCCTCACATAACCTTTGATGGTAAATCTGTGGATAGAAACCTTGACTCTGTGGAGAGAGAATCTGCAGCATTCTGGGAGAATGGCTGACACGGACAAGTAGCTATGAGTTACATCTGAGTCTTTTGAGCTGCATACAATGTTTCTGCAGGTTTTAACAAGTGAAATTTATGACTTTTTAAGATATTGCTAGCATCATTATGAATGCAATTTAAGACCTATTTCATGCCCATACTAACAAACAAAGTACAAAGTCAGACGTAGGAATGACTTTATTGAAAAAAATAAAAATAAAAAAAATATATCACACTGACTTTAAGAATGCCAAACTTCAAATTTTAATCATTTTGAGATTGGGAAAAAAAAAAACCTGTGCACAACTTTTCCCGTATATTGACATACCTGCATCCTGGACATAAAAGTATGTTGGCTCAGTCCAGGATCCATTCCCTGCCAGTGACGTGGCCCGAATCCTCACCGTGTAGTTCCCAGAGTGCATCACTCTCAGCTTGCAGCCTCGGGTTTGTCTGTACATGTTTCTGGATACACAGTAGTGTAGCTCCTGGACCAGAACAATACCAAGGTTAAAATCTCTGCTGGAGTCATTTTACATTTATGTTTGATGATACCAGTGCGAAAATATCAGTTTTTAAAATAATTTCTCAAAGCAAAAAACAGTCTGATTTGTCTCCATGGCAACTAAAACAACATAGTCAAACATGAGAATTACCTGTGCATTAGGGTAATCAGCTAAATGATACCACTGCTGCCACAAATTCATTCTAACAGGTTAAAGTAATAGATATTGCATGTTGGATTTGTTCATTTTTCTGGGGGTATTTGAAAATACCAACTCTTTCATTACCAGGCCTCACAATTAGCTTTAACAAGTTGGGGAAATAGAAAAAGTGCTTTCTGAGTTCAATGAGTGCAAATGTTTATGTTCAGTGTAATGTTACAATGAACTGAATGACCCAAGGACACAAAGCAGCACATGCTGCAGAGCAATAGACATGATAGCTGAGTGTTCAGATGTGTGTGGCTGCTGTACTTCTTCACCTCGCTGTCTCCCAGTCTCTTATAGTTGACCTCGTACAGGATGATCATGCCATTGGGTGCAGCAGGTTCTTGCCATGACATGTGCACTGTATTGTCTGTAACTTCGTATGTGATGAGACCCACAATATCATCAGCTTTGTCTGGAGAAAAGAAACAACATGGTTCTAAGAAACAGCTGCATTCAGCATCACTTGTTAAATAGTATTAAATATATTACAAATAATTTATATTTGCTCTGAATAGAAAATGAGCCATTTGACTATGGATGAGTACTGAAAGGCCATACTAAACAAGGATTACTAAGAAGTCTCATAGCTATAACTAGAGCAGGGGTTAAAATCGAGCTAAGCTGAAGTGCAAACTGTTACACAAAGCACACAGATCAAATAACCATGAATACACTTATTAGGTAGACCAGATAAAGTGGATGAGACCAGAAATAAACCTAGAGAGACTTATTTATCTAGAGAGAAGCTGATATCAGATATTTCTACAATGACAACAGTTACAAGCTCTACTCTACTGAATTTCACTGGTGTTGAAATTAAAGTGGAACAAGTGAAAAAGTAAGCAGAGCTTACTAATACCCCCGCCTGGTCGCACAACACTTTGCCCCTCCTGCTCACTGATACCCTACCTACCCAGGGATTAATTTTGAGTCTTAACTTTCAATCCTTTCAAAAACTTTGCAAAAAATCTTTGAAAAAACATGCAAAAATTGAGAGCAAAGCACATGTAAAAAACATGCGTGTCAAATTTGAACAGAATCAGGTGAATAGTATCCGAGAAAACGGTTGGAGAAAAATCTCGGACAGACAGATGGAATTCCAGGTATATCTATATACTTATACCAACTAAGTAGTTCATTCAAACCAAGATGAACATTATTCTGCCCAAATCTTAACTTTCAATCTGATCACACTTTGTCTAAAGAATTGGGTGAATAGTCTTCGAGAAAATGGTTGGACAAATTTTTTAAAATTTGTAAAAAATAAAATTGAAATTCAAGCAATTAACGTTGGCACTGAACCTCTCCTAGTGGTAAAGAACATGTGTGCTGAATCTGAAATGAATTGGGTCAATAACGCTCAAGACATCAGTTGGACAAATGAAATTTTCAACAATTTGTAAAAAATCCAAAAATGGAAATTCAGCCATCAAACGCTGCACTGCACCTCTCCTAGTGGTGAAGAACATGTGTTAAATTTGAAAAGTATTGGGTGAAGACTCTTTGAGAAATTGGTTGGACAAAAATCTGGGACGGATGGATGAAATTCCTGGTATTGCTGTACTACAATGATTTAATTAAATGGACATCCATCCCATCTGTCATTAAATGGAGAGTGGGATGGTATGTCATGAATTGTGACAATTAGATCTTTATTTTTCACCTTCATAGCAACTCTAACAGAAAACAAATCATCAGTGTGTCCTTACCCTCTGGCATTGTGCGAGCGCTGACGTACGCTGCCATGCTACAGCGGGCCGGGTCGGTCGGGTGGTTGCAGGCGTGGATCTCGATTTGGTAGCTGGTGAAATGGCGCAGGTTGGAGATGACCGTGGACTCCTTGGCGTGGACAGTGACCACAGTTTTGGTGCTTTCGAATGTTTCTTCACCTTCATCCTCGGGAATGTGCGTGCCGGTTGGGCTGGGGGCAGTTGTGAGGAAATGTTGCGTTCGGTTGGCAATGCCCATCACAGAACGGCGCTGTCTAGTGCGTCTGGACAAAGAATGTTTACAGTAATTAATGATGAACAGAACAGTTTTCACACAGCCTCCCAGAAACCCTGTTCCTTCATAACTCAAATGCAAATCCACTGAGTTTTATTCCAGCAGTAACTCTCAGGTACATTATGTTTGTCCCACATGTCTTGATTTTGTTACTACTAAAGGTATTTTCTTATTGAAGGATCCACTACTTTAATATTCCTCCAGTGCAGGGGTGGGCAACCTGCGGCTCTGGGGCCACATTTGGCTCTTGGCTCCTTTTCAAGTGGCTTTGTCAAAAAAAACATGGACATTTTTGTCTACATTTTGATGTCATTGCTGCAACCATAAAGTCAATCTCCAAATGAATCAAAAAACAGTTGTAGTAGTAGTAATAGTAGTAAAAGTGGACTACTTTTTACTACTACTATTTTATGACACTGAAGGTATTCATCTATGTACTCCATTGCAAAGAAAGACTTCACATACCAGTCCATTTTTGCTGCACCGCACAATAAATATAAATGTCACTATTTTCTCTAGTGTAGTTCTCTAATTTATTTGTAGTTGTATAAATGCACTGAAACTTTGATTTATTCTCAACATATTCCATTCAAACTAATCCAAAAGAGCTTCTTAAACAGTCACCACTTTAAGGTCAAACCTATAAGGATATCTTTTGGCTCCAGACAGATTTTCTTTTCTATTTCAGTCCTTAAGTGGCTCTTTAGATCGTAAAGGTTGCCGACCCATACCCCAGGGGCAAGAGTTGATGTGGGTTGATGGTTAATATACAAAATACAGACTTTCACATTCTTCCTCCTGTGTGGGTTTAGGTTTTGGTTTGGTTGATGGATATGATGGCTTGGTTTACATATTTTTTTAAATTAATTGTGAGTCATTTTAAATAACATTTTTGTTAATGTTTTCTGTATAAAAGTACATCCTGATACTTTTCTCTTTCCTTAGATAAGAAGTAAACCGACCATAAAAAATGTAAACACTATCAACACAGCCAACAGATACTGCAACTCAAGTTGGTTATCTGTTAACAATTTACATTTCACCATCAATAAAAAATGATCAACGTGTGTGGTTGCACCACGGTATCAGGAGGATAGATAAAGAAAACGGTAGTCTGTGACATTTACTAACACATAACAGTCCACTTCATTGTCCGATGTGATTATTTTCCCTTTTTGTTGTTTTTTTTTGTGTTGAGGACTGAAAATAGAAATGAAGTGTATTTTCAACATGAATCACACTTGTGCTATTTTTCAGTTGTTGAGTTTTGGTAAAGGAAAATATAGAGTAGGGACAGATTTATATGCAGAACTACAGTGTTTGAGTAGGGAAGTGATGCACCCTACTGGACACCCAAAAACGTTGCACTAATAACAAATTCACCTTTTATGACTTACGGAAGAATCGTATAAAACAAACTCAACCTGAAAGGTCTTTTCTATTTACTATCACACATTTTGTACATTACAACCACACTCATTTATTCACTGCATTTATGAAGAAAGTGCTGTGTTGTGAAATGATTATCTCTATGGGGATACAGAGGTTTTGGTTGGCTTCAACAGAGCATATGATCTAAACACAAGATGCTGAGAAATGTTTTTCTGATTTTGATCTTAAAAACATCTCTGCTGTCAGCTATCTTACTTGATCTCAAAGACTTCATTGTGGAGGTAATTCTCAAAGGTTTTGCGGTATTCCGAGTCCTCTTTCTCCTTCTTTAGCTCCTTGTCGGTTTTAGGGCAGGCGCAGCATCGCGTCCCCTGGCCCAGCTCCTCTGTCTGATTCCACTTCTGCTCCTCATCGCTGTCCACTTGAGTGGGCACCCGTGATGGCAACTTCATCCCTGGTAAAACACAGACATTCAGGGCAGGAAAAAAGAAAAACATACAGCCAGTCAGAAGTTGTAGATAGGTGAGATAAACAGGGACATATAACCCAGTGTTAAGTACACACCCTCCTACACATGAGCCTGAGGGACACGTCTGTCATTGTCAAACATGGGTCCTCAGCCTTTTCTGAGACAAATTACCAGTGACACTATCTCCCTCAGAGACTCCCATTTCTCTGGGATGTGTGGGAGTTATCGGGGTTCAAAAGAGGAAAGAGGAAAGTCTGGTTACGTGGTAACATAAGGGCACTGATGGTAAGGGTGTGTGCTCCGAGGTCAGGCCGACAGGAATAATTCAGTGAGGATACACATGAACTTTGTCTGAACCCGAAAGTGTGAAGTCTATGTGGCTCCAAGTACTTTGTAATATTTTTCCCTTCTGTGAAGTTTTCAAGTTTAACTGCGTTAAGAGTTTTTTTTTTTTTTTAAAAGCTATTCATCAGAAAGCAATGACACCACAAAGATGTGTGGTACTCCAGTAACTTGACATAACCAGGTAAGAACAAGGTTCTCACCTCTTACAGAAAAAATGTCAAAACTTGTCTGTATCTTTTTAAGGGATGATAATATAACTTCTATAATCATTCACACCCTTTAAATACATGAACAGAAGTGGACTTGAATTAACTAATAAATGTATGAGTGACACCAAGTGACAAGGAAACTTATGTACAATAATAAACAATATTTACATTAAGTCATCATAATGTGGGGGAAGGGGGGGTTGGGGTTAGGATATAAGACATGTAATGTGCAAAAGAAACAAAATATCAGACCGACCGGGTTGTATAAATCAATGTCCTGTCTTGGTTGTGTAAATGTTTTGTGTGTGGTGGAGTGTGAGATGTGCATGTGGTGTGAATTTTGAGTTTTGAGACGGTTGTGATGTGGGCTTCTCAAAAAATCAGGGATATGACCAAAGATAATCATTAGATAACTGAAACTAAGTGAGAAGAAGAGAAAGTTTCACTTCAAATACACAGAAACCTATGAAACTAATAAGTTAATTTCCAATTTCACTGATCTAAATGTAAGCCAAAACACATTGTCTAAAGGACAATAAGAAGCCAGTACACAAACGTCCACAACTGTGTTTAACATTTTTCTTCTGTGTCCAAATCCAATAGCTTTATTCTCTTATTTTGTGAATTATGGAAAAACTACAGGAACAAACAAAATACACTCATTGTGGATGAAAAGGTGATAAAAATGCAAGACTTTCCACAGTATGAAGAAAAACATCTTCAAAAAGTATATTTAAAGCTGATTTCTGCTTCAGGCCAAAGGGAAAACCCTTCTAGAATTAACTCATTCTACTTTGCCAAAAAGTAAAGAAATGTTATTTACTTCATTTGAAAGGTTTAACTTTGAAACACATTGTCCTGAAAATATTTGGTCTGAATTTATTAATAACCTATAAGTGTTATAGGTTATAGTGTTATAATAACCTATAAGTGTTGATTCAGGTTCTTTACATATATATATATATATATATATATATATATATATCTGTGTGTGTGTGTGTGTGTGTGTCAATGTCAATGTGTCAAC
>JAPQRP010000011.1:26072302-26086051 GCA_037367295.1 Apogon hyalosoma | reverse complement strand
GAATTAATACATAAGGCGCACCGGATTATAAGGCGCACTGTCGATTTTTGAGAAAATTAAAGGATTTTAAGTGCGCCCTATAGGCCGAAAAATACGGGTACTTATTTTCTTGTACATGTAAATGATAACTGTGAATTTCGGTTGTGTTCTCAGCTGGCTCTGCACATGCAAATCACTGTGCTATAAGGTAAAAAGGAGGTTATCCACTTCTGCACCAACTGGCATCACAATGTGTCTGACTGACTGCTAAGTCATCTTTTGAGTAAACATATGAATCAGAGGTTTGATCGCACTTGAAAGTGTCCTGGCCTGCACTTCCATGCTGTCAAAAAGAGTGTGTGAGCAGAGGAATAGATGGGGACCTCAGATAGAACCCTGAGGAGATACAAACCCCTAAGCGTTGTTGTCACAGTGTGATTATGTTGTCCTCATTTCATGACAGTGCAACACACTGGTAAAACCACATTGTCAAACTGAGTTGCACCAGCAGCGGCAAATCTATAATGACAGCTTTGCCCTTCTGACGAGTTATGCTGGTTAGACATGACACAGACCAGGAACCCTAAGCGGTTGCCAGATGGGTAGAAAACAAGCCTCTCCTTGATGTGATGTGCTGACTAGATAGATAGATAGATGCCGTGTCTTTTGCTACATGCCCGTTTCATGCAAATGTGAATTGCGTGAAAGGAAGCTGTTCAGACGCGCCGTCAATACTCTGAACACAAACTGCACACAGCCTTCTCCGTGGGTGGCAGAGTGCTTGGGAAGAAATTTATGAGGGCTGTGTGATTGAATGATACAGACACCATGCACAAGGTGGTGTCCTGCAGGTTGGTGGCACCCAGGGCGCCTCGTGCCATCTGTCGTCCTCTTTCCTTGCTCTTGTGCCAAGGACGTTTTGGCAGGAGCCAGAGTGACACATCAACGCATATCTGCCAGTCAATAATAGTAACACTGAGGACACACCTTTCATTAGTTTATATCACAAGTCCTTGTAAATAAGTGGAAGTGGAGTATAGATAAGAGAAGACTAAGAAAATGTATATTATAAAGGTAACAGTGTCACAGACACATTCTTATCAGATTATAATGCATTTATAAGAACTAATAAAAAAAAAAGCTCAAGACTTAGAAGTTCAGTGCTTATGGTTATTTTTATGTAATGCAAAAATATTGACAGTTTCACCAGCTTAACTATTATTCACTGTTAAACCTTTACTAGACTTTGTGTTTCTTTAATGAATTTAACACATATGAATGATGTTCCTTTCAATTAATGAGGCGGATCTGATGTGCCTCTTAATGAACCGCCATTGATCTGACACGCTGAAGACACCGAAAGCAACTACCAGTATGGTACACAACTTACATTCTATCACAGCTGGTGCTTGTAAAGAGCAGATGCTGATACAACTGATAATTACATTTAGGAATTGTGGTTTATATTTCTACTATTGTTGAAAAAAATGAGGGCAAAGAGATGATTATTGTGATTATTCATTCAACTAAAACAAATTCCAAATATTGAAATATTGTTTTTTTATGCATTTGGTCCAATACATAAAAACCAGTATAGAAAGACTGCTCACAGTGAGCTGAGCTATGAGTACCCCATGTTTCTTCTATTAATCAGTGTATTAGTCATTACATTACCTGCAGTAAATCACCAATACTTGAACAAGTGTGGAGGTGAAATCTAAATATCTGACAGCTGTAAGTCCATCAGAAACATTGGTTTGCCCACGACGCTTCCATACAGCTTTACCTTGTTCTACTGTCTACTGTCCAGTTAAGTGTTTCTAAGTGGGGCTTCTTGTGCTCAGAGTGAAAATCACCATCTCTGTGGCCAAGCTGGGCTGTGAACTCTCTGCCATCATTAATGCAGGGTTGTTTTTGAATCAGTCACTCACTTTAACTTTTCATTTTAAACTTTCCAAAGAAAAGTTTTCTTTTTGATACTAGTGGATTCAAAAGCTAGCCACTGATTACTACCATTACACATAACACTTCACCCTTTTTCACAGCATCTACAAGTTGTCGAGTTGATAAACACAAATAAAAACATAATGCGCCCATGCTTGAAAACCCTCGGCCTTCAGTCCATGCTAAAGTTTTTGCACATACGGACAGAGGGAAGGACAACGAACTGATGACAATACCCTGTGACAAGGGCCAACGGTAAAAAAATGTACATATAAAAAAAAGATGTGCTTATGATTATATTATAAATAAAAAAAATTGTTCATAAGCCATTTCTAAGGATTTGTCAAGGCCTTATTACTGATTAATTAATACTCACTATGACGATCATAATACAAATATAAGGAATGACTAAAATGTGTATTGTAGGTGGGTGCTTCTATAAAACTGGTCCTAAAAACAGGACAGAGGGGCTAAAAATTCAAACAAGATGTGGACTAATGTTATGAAGCAACTTTGGAAGCACTTTGGGTCTAAATAAAATATTTACTGAGATAAAAGAGAAACAATCCACATGTAACACGGACACCAGGTATCTATAATGAAGTCCCCTGTCTTTTTCCTTCAGCACCCCCCCACCACCACCACCACCAAAAAAAAAAAAAAATCTGACATTATTACAAAAGGCAAATCCACAGACAACTCAGTGACATCTGAGTTTTCCCCTGAAATTATGACTAGTCAGTATTCCAGCAGTGTGCGGATGATTCTGCATGCAATGATTACCCCGATAGAACCAAGGGAAAAAGGACATGAAAATTACACACTACTATTTTTTTCAATATTTTTTTTACACGTCTGGATTAGAAAAACCACTAGGATTGTCAAATTTAACACAGTGTCCTTATTTATAGCGCTATATAAGACAATTTCAAGCAAAGTTTTCAGGTCAAATGCACTGACACCTTGGTAGCTTTTCATGTGCCAATTTTGGTCCTATTTTTGGCCCCAATATTTTATTGAAAATGTATTCATTTTGGGATGGCTCAGAGCAAGAGTATAATTTTTTTTTTGCATTTATCTGAGGTCATCATTCGGTACATCCTGGGAGGAAATATGTCAAAATTTCTATGTTATTATTGGGTCTAAAAAAGCTGGCAAAGTGCCAGGTACCAAAATAAACCCAGTTTCATTGTAAGACCCATATGCAAACAGGTGTATTGAATCAAGTACATTTCAGGATAAATGACCAGAGGACTGACTTGTATTGTGTTTGTGCGGGTGTATGATATATTTATAGATATATAAAGGGTGTGTCTTAAAATTCCATAAATGTGAGTCAGTCTTACTGGTGGCGTTGGTGCGGACATAGATGATCTCGCTTTTGGCTCCATTGAGCTGGTGTTCGTCGGATGCTGACAGCTGGGTCTTCACCATAATGGCGTACTGAGTCCAGGGCTTGAGCGGCAGGATGAGGTGACCTGGCTCTGCCTGTTCTTTCTCCCCCTCGGTGGCTCGAGGCGGAGGGTCCACATCAGCGATAACCCAACTGTTGGAGCCGCAGGCATCCTGCCCGTCAAACTCGGTTACATTCTGAAACGGCCTATAGTGACGGACAAAAAACAATACAGGAACGTCTATGAAAAATGTGTTATTGAGGGTCCTCGATTGTTTTTACACCTGGGGGCAGATATTAGGTTACAGTTTGACGTTCTCTGACTATTCATCAAATTTATCTGACCGCTGAGTGGCTCCAGAGAAACCCAGACTGCCACAGGTTCAAAGGGAGGATGTGTTGTGTAATATGATGGATTTGGTGCTTCGAGGTACTAAGTAAACACAAAAGCTGAGATACAGATTCAGTGTGTCATGTTATGTCATTTTGTCTGAAAGGCTCCAAATATAAAATCACCTTTGTTTTCAGATCGGCCTCCTTTTTTATCATACATTATCCTTAGCTAAAACCATCATGGACTGTATGTTCTTTGTTTTTCTCTTTCATTCTACCAGTTAGAGCAGAGGTTTAACACTGCTTTAACTGCTGATGCTAATGTTTTTATTCACTCACAGCCAAAGCTTTTCTGAAAATACTGTATAACTGCATTTATAATATGAGTGAGGGAGGAGACTATTCTGACAAACAGACATATGACTACAGAGACCCCAACTGTTGATGGATTAACTTACGCTTCTTTGTACAGCACCATGAAGCCCAGCAGGTCTCTGAAGTCTGAAGGCCAGAAAGCTTCCCACTTTACCATTATTTTATCGCTCATGGTTCGGATCTGAGTAAACTTCAACACATGGACCTCGCCTTAAAAAAAACAAACAAAAACAAATAATACAAATAGAAAATGTCAGCAAGAACAGAAAAATAGCAAAGACAGTAATCTATAAATTTCTGTAATAGGGAGATATTAGTCAAAAAGCCTTTGCTTTTCTGTTAATTTAGTGTAAAAATAACCTGATGACCTGGAGCAGCCGCCCAACCCCTCCAAATCTGTCATTTTAAGTAGCTTAGATGTAGATATAATTGTTGGCTACCATCCTAAATGCAAAAACAAACCAGGAACAGCAGTATTTAGTGCTGAAGCTGATATAGAAAAGTTGACTTTTCTAGACATGTAAAAATCTATCTTTAACCTCAGTATGATCTCACAAAACTGAATTACATAACTGAAGTACAACAGTGCAGGGGCTTATAGGGGAATCAAAGTGCAGAGGCATTAAGGATAAGTCTCCAGATGTTAACTAAATTGGTGTGTTACCGAGGCGCTGTGTTAGATTTAGGAAAAAAAAAAAAAAAAGTAGACCAATATGATACAGCTGATTCAGACCAAAACCTAGGGTAATACTTAGTTTAGATAACACATGAAGGAAGACACATGAAGGCTTACGTCGTCCCATAACCTGCCCTTACCCTCTTGAGTCAATATAATAAAGCAATGATTCCAAAATGATATTAAGAAAAACATACACCCTGTTGTATGTCTGAACATGTGTGTAATGTCGCTGAACGTGGGAGTGCTTTGCTCTGTTGGTTGTTCCGAGCTAAACTGTCAGTAAAAGATCTGCAGAGAGACGTCTGCAAACAATAAACCAGAGGAAATGACCACCATAACAATAACCGCAGTTATGTTTGCATCCGTATCAATATTTTCTGTTGCCATAGTAACAACCTGTCAGCCGCCTCCTCATACATTGGACATGTCTCCAAATGAGGGTCTTACATGACGCCTGGTCTCCGTTGGTCTTGGAGGCGATGTCGTTCTTGACTTGCCGATCCCTGGTTCCCGTGACCTCCTCCATTTTGTGGATCTCAGTCATGCAGAGCTTGGAGTTGTAGTGGAAAAACATGCGCCCCTGCAGGATGGTCAACTTGTGTTTGGACCAGTCCCACAGCTGCCGCAAGTTCTGGTTGTCCAGGGCGTAGAAAGAGTAGTTTCTAATAAAAAATGTCAGGGAAATTTTGCATTAACATCATAGCATGAGGCATGTGGTTCATAGTGTTAAGAAAAGGCTTCAGTGTCCTGAGTAGAAATGTATTTCAGCTTGTTTAGCCTTCTATTTGTATGTATGCCTGCCATTTTGACATAGTAGTACTCTAAGTGTAGGGATCTTCAACCTCGTCTGAACGAAACTTTACATATATGATTTGGGAAACCAAAAACAGCTACCACAGAAAGACATTTCCAAAAGGTCAGTCCTTCTGCTTTTAACTCATAATTACAGGAGGGAGGCTCTGACATGGTGAGGATGAGAACGGCTCAGAAGACTTGAGTCTCACCCGATTTCCTGCTCCTCGCCACGAATAAGACGGAGCTTGCGGAAAAAAGAGAGGGACACAAGGGCGTAGGAACGTCGCACTGTCAGGTAGCCAGTGATCTCCTCCAGCTGGCCCAGGCTGGCCTCCAGCTCGGCTGCAATGTTGTCTATAGAAAACCAAAAAGACACAACCTCTGAATTGACTTCTGACTCTGGCAGCAGTTCATTCACAAACTGTTTTTGCCAGACTTTTCTCATTTTCAATTTCATTTCATCCAGCTATTTCATAGCACAGGATTCTGGGATATCTGTGCGGCATGTTTACTATCTTAAGACTGACAAATAGTTTTTCTTTTAGAAATGACGTTAGTACAGAGATAATCAAAAGCTCCTTGCCAAGCTTTAAAAGTGTATTTGTTTGGGCTGATCTCATTATCTTATGGTCATTTACTTTCTCATCAGTACAAACTCCATGAAACTGACCACTTTGTATTTGTCCACTGAGTTGAGTTCATTCAATCATTCAATCCAGCCTTCATTTAGTCACAGGACACACTGAGAAAGAGGCATCATTTACAGAAACAACATAAAATAAATAAGTAAATTACATCAGTAAAACATCAAAACTTAAGACTAACTGAAGAACTTACGACAAGCACAAGGTAAATTCAATAGAAGGCAATTCAAAAAAACAAGAAAAACACTGAACATGATTAGAAATGATTCAAACTATTCAAATAATAAGGCAAAGGAAAGATGTGGCAAAATTAAATAACTGGTTTAGAGGTAAGAACAAAGTAACTGTTAGTTTTTCCTCTGTGCTGTTCCAGGTGAACAATGAATAAAAGTGGATTTAGACTGTGTGTATTTAATCAAGCAAACCACACGTATACTCACTTCCTCCTCGCAGGTTGATGATCAGGCTCCCGTTGAGGACAGTACAGCCCCTCAAATCCTGTGCAGCCGTCACCGAATCCACAGTCTTCAGACCCATACAGACTTTTGGACAAAGTCCTGCACATGGAGTGCAGTTAAGCCTAAAAAAGGAAGACATTCATACATTAATCATGGAAAAAATGTGTCTTGTGCTGATTCCAAAACATTTATGTTGGTGAAGCATTCTAACTCATACTGTTGACTAGAGCCCGACCGATATGGGATTTTCGGGGCTGATGCCGATACTGATATTGGGGGCTGAAAAAAAAAAGCCAATATCTGATATATCAGCCAATATATGAAATAAGAGCGTTAATATACACAGGATGTAATAGTCATATTAGATAACAGTGGACATGAGAATTAACGGTTGCATCTTTATTTATTTCACAAAAATAATTGACCCAACTTTAAAACGCTGTATAATAGTCTTATATTAGACTAGTATGTGACCTGTGGAACCACAGATTGTAGATGTGGTAGTTTTTATCCTGGGGAGAGCTGACTTTTGGGAAAAGATGTGAGTCTATATTCTATAAGTAGTGACATAATTTTTTTTTTTTTTTTTTTTGGGGGGGGGTGGCGGTCCCATGTTCCTGTAACTCTCCAAGCAGCACAGACACAGGAGCAGAGCGACAGAATCTTCGCACAGCAAAAAAGTTAATACATCAATTACATATTGACCAATGTTGATTAATCGGTGATATGCTATAATCAGGCCGATTAATCAGTCAGGCTCTACTGTTGACACATACTTGCCAAGGTTCACTGTGTGACACTTCGTGAATCTAAGAGGTGAATGCAATTCATTGAAGTATTCATTGAAGTACTGTATTTAGACGCCTTGACACGAAGATTATCATCTTTACTGCACATTATCAGTTCCAAATATAATTTACCAGCGTCCTTGATGACTAATTTTCATATCAATATTGAAAAAACTGAAAAAAACTAACTGACCAATACTTTTATCAAGATACTAGTTGATTAATATTGATTCATATGACCATTGTCATCCTGATAAAATTGTTGCCCATTTGTTTCAAAGATATGCATAAAAAAGGTTCCAAAATGTGTTAAATGTCAGATAGAAATGTCTGTAACGTGTAATAATCGACCCTGAAATGACCCCATCCCTAGCCCATTTAAAATTTTCATAAAACGTCTGTTCTCATAACCGACGCAGATGCTGCTTTGAATATCAGCCCTTTTAACCTATTTCCTAAAGAGCTGTATGTGCTATCCCCATACTCATAACACTGCAAGTGCAACCTTTGATGAGGTAAAATCCCAACTACACTGCAACCTCCTGCAGACACACTGATCTCTTAGTAGAAATACATGCTGCAGGGGCAAGTTTTAAGGGTTCAAATTCAGGGGATTAAGCAGAGGATTAGCCAGTGATGATGGGCTGTTTGCTTCAGGCACTTGTCTTAAGTGCTACAGGTGTCGAAAGGTTTTTGTTCCACCTGCCAAAGAAAGTAATGGTAGATGAAGAGGCGGGACAATTACAGGAGATCTCCCAACAAGTGGCAGCTGCTGTGTTACTGCTTTTAATGTCATTGTCACATACAAATCAGTAACAGGCACCGTGGACTGTAGCCATGTCGCACTCGTAAATGAGATTAATGACAGCTTTCAATGAACAAAACAAACCACCCTCACAACACAAAGGATTCAAGTGAAGTGTTGTGTTGTGTTGAAGTGGAGGCAAATAAAAGAAAACATCTTTGTTTAGCTGGCTCACAGCTCACCTCATCTATTCTGACCTTTTCCCCTCTTTGGTGCCACATCTGCAGTTTTAGCCTAGAGTCGCTCATAACAACTTGGAATACGCCACCTTATCCTCAAAGCACTTTCATTTCCACAGTTTCATTTGAAGCCAAAGAGAGGAGAGGGATGCCAAAGAGGAGAGATGAGCCATAAGGGGACCAGAAAGGGAGACAGAGCAAAAATAAGAGGCTGAGATCTGACGAGAATAGGGTCGACCTCAGGTCAACAGCAGCCTAAAGGTTTAGGTGAGATGGATTATTATGGATTACTGATTCAAATTCCTGGCAAGAAGTAATCAAACATATGAGCTGAAGACCCCTTTAAATGAACTTCTTACTGCCAAGATTCAAACTGGAGAGCTCTTTATTAGACAAGAAGACCATCTCATCTTAAGCAAGACCTGTGCAATATTGGCAAAACAAAATGGACACAGGAGTATATTTAGATGGGGCACCCACTGGATCACATGGTAGATGGCGACTGCATAAGCTCAGGCCTTTAGCACAGTGCATATACAAAGAGTATATTTAGATACTTGATCATTTAAGCTGTAGAAAAAATACGACTTTATCACGTCTTTCTAAAATTCTATTATCAAAATTATTAAACGATTCAATATCAATCATTTTTATCCTAAAAATTACACCTCAGCTTTTTATCCCCTGTGCACTTGGAGAAGTATCTGAAGGAATCGATAACTATGAATCACAGTGATTAGTATTGACCTATGACCCATTGATTTCTTGTCTTTTTGCTACCACAGCAAAAGAGAGCAACCAACGTATTTCCAAGACCTGCTGGAATAATCAGTCCTGTAAAAGAAAGCCAGAGCATTTATTTCTCTCTTGCACCCATAGATGGTATAAAATACCCGGACGTAGCCAATTCCTGTAAATACTGGGATTGGAAGGAAAATAAGGAAATATTAGACCACTATACAGTACACTTCTTAAAAGGTCCAAATAAAGTGAGTGAGACACACTGACGCCAGTGTCAGTGTTATTTACATCTCTTAGGTGTGAATGTACAGTATGTACTGCTTTGATAATGCATTGGTTGTTTCTCAAACACAGTAGATAAACACATATTCAACAGAGCAAACACTGCTGCAATAGCATCAGTCACTTTTCCCTGTCATCACTGTCAGACTGTCGGGATTCTTGCTTGCCAGACGGATTCTCCTCTCAGCAGCCGAGATGAGGCCCTGCACCCTGACCTTTCTGGTGTTTCTCAAGCTCAGCAGTCAACCAGTAAAATCCAGCTGTACTTTCAACATCAGCCTGAGAAGAATGACCAGGGTCTTGAGTGTCTGTCCAGCCCTATCACAGTCAATGAGAGCATCAAAGAGAGAGACGCCGAAGGTCACTGCCAGGTCAGCACCATGGAACCAGGAGTACCAACTCTTTGGAGACCGCAATTTGCTAGCACAGTAATTCAGCAACATAGAGGAAAGGGACAAAACACTTTACATCTACGCTGGCCTCATTGCACACTGCCTGTGCCATGTTCTTTGACCTAGCTGCCTGCATACTTGCACACTCCAGAAAGCAATGTGTGTGCAGATACACAGAGCGCCGTCGGAGCTCAGCAGGATGACCTTCACTTCCTGCACTGTCACTGTGTACTACAAACACAATGAAAGTGCAAAACAGACAGGAATCTTTCTTTTGTTTTCCAAAAGTATATTTCCCTGCTACTACTGTTACTATTAAATATACCAACTGCCAGCTGATTACTATAGAATACCTGGTCAGAGCAGATCTATGTCCCCAGAATCCTTGGTTCCTTAAGCCTTTGAACATTAAGTAGGATCCCTTACCATGTGTCCATTATGTTCCAGATAAATGTAGCGAACATAGGAACGTCTATGACTTTGAAACAGTTTTCATTATTAAAATAGCAAGTAGCAAATCAAAGTGTATTTTTTTGTTTGTTTTTAGCATAACCTTCTGGCATAGCCAAACTAGAACAGGGCATCATTGCTGTTGTTGAATAAAAACCATCTTTTCTGCATCATTTTAATGAGTGGAACATATATACAACATTTATAAGGAACACAGAAAAAAAGAAGTGAGTAGCGTTCAACTAGGACTCAATTCCCACATAGGTTTTTTTCAGCTACAGTTAATTTGAGGTACTAAAACTATTTAGTTTTACTTAAAGGTTATGGTTCAGATTAAAATGGCACTTTCATGACATCTATGTTAAGGGCTCATTTATGCTCCAAGTTAAAGATGCAGACACATGGATGAAGCGTTCTGTCCGTCCTCTGTCCTCCTCCATATGTAATTCTGTCAGTTTTCCGGGAGCTTGTGGATGCGTACCCAGACAGAGAATACAGAGCAGCACCACTGGGAACCGTGGAAGCAGTGTAGAGATTTGAAGAGAATAACTTCCAGAAATAGGGGTATTTTTCAAAGCTCGACTGTGTGAGTTAGTGAAAAACTATCAATGTATTTACAACAACTATCCCTCTCAGTATCAAGCTGCATATGATATTGGTCACCAATTTTTCATTAAATCTGTAAAACCCGAGTGATAGCCTAAGTATCCATTAGTCTTTCCATTGATTACGCACCTGAATCACTTGCACCTAAATGAAACTGTCATTCTGTTTTTTTCTGAATTCCACGCAGCTGCTTTCTGCCCGCAGCAGCAACAAACATGGAAACGGCTTCATTGCCTCTTGCTACTGCAGGTGCATGGGATTCAAAAAAACCCAAGTGACAGTTTCATTTAGGTTTTGGTTTGGTATGTAAACAAATGGATTGTTTGTGGTGGAGTACACTTTGAAGTTGTTCACTGTGAGGGAAGTGATTCAGGTGTGTAATCACAGAAAGACTAACGAATTCGGGATCCCTATCACTTGGGTTTTACAGATTTGATGAAAAATTGGTGATGAATGTCATATGCAGCTTTAATATCCACATTAGTAATACCTCCTCTGTTGTTGCCATGTTTGTTATTATTGACTTTCTTCATCTTCTTCTCAAAAAACTTTACTCTTCTTCATGATAATTAGCCAGTATGGTAATTAAGAGCTGGGCCCTCTGGTGGATTGATTGAGACAACTCATTCCAACACATTGGACACATGGAAGTATGAGGGCAGTGATGCTTGACACTGTTAATAATGGACATACCTATTTACGTATGTAAAGCGAACATGACTGAGCCTTAAGTCTTTCTGTTATAAGACCTTGTACTCTTATGCAAATATCTTATAATAGGCCTTTACAACAGCCACAAGTAAACTGCAGGATTGGACACAAATAATAGCATGATGGGATATAATGCCATTGACCAGTCTCTAAATTTCAATGTTGAAAACTTATCATATAATACATACACAGGTCAACCTAATATATAACACTGGCCTAACTTTTAAGATGTTTTAATGCAAAAATGTTACGTATGACATCTGTAGAATCTGTATAACATTTCTCTAATTATTTAATCAACTTCAGAGTTCACACACTGTTTCATCAGACTGCCCAAAGTCCATCAGATCAAAATGAGAGTCCACTTACGAGGAGGAGTTGACGGTGGTGTAGCCGGCGGGACACTCTGGGATACAGGCGCTGTTGTGGATGACGTACTCATGGCAGTCAGAGTTCTTTCTGTGCTCCTTCTCCCTCTTGCATTTGTTGTGAAGCTCTTGACAAAATGCGAAGGAAACGCAGCGCCAGCCCTTGTAGGTGTAGTGGTTTGCTGGGCAGCGCTCTACACAGGTGTCCCCGTGCTGGAGACCACGGCAGGCCACACAGTGACTGGCTGAACTGGGCTTGAGGCAGCCACCCAAGCACTGGTCATGGCAGCACTGGTCGTCCTTAGTGCAGGCTCGATGTTTGCACTGAACAGGGCACACTGCAGGTGAGACACAAGAAATACAAAGCACATGAGTTTATCTAAAATCTAGTCCCAGTGGAACCTCAAAGGAAACACGAGCAACTCTATTATTTCAGTTCCCCAGATGACACAGGAGATTTTAATCAGTCCCAGTTCGATCTTGAACACCACAAACATCTCACCACAAGATCAGTGTGTTAGCACATGTGAAATCCTCCCTCGTTGTACCAGAGTACAGCCCAGAGGAGCATCTCCATCAGCCAACACGCACACAAACAGAAGGGATCCAGCTCCATTTGACTAAAGATACTTGTCGAGAAAGCTCAGTGAAAGTGAGACTGAAAGACCTGCCATTCAAACACCAGTCCATTGAACAATGAAAGCATGCACAGCGGTTCTGTGTAGTTCTGATGTTCATATACATGTTTTTGTTTTTTTTTTATCTGACATGATCAAAAATGCTGCTGGTATTTACCAGAGTGCTCTTGTAAAAGAGATTTTTAAAGTTAAATAAAAACCTGAGATGGTTAGTAAGATTAAAGGCAGCTCCAGCTTCACGAACACACAGACAAAGCTCACATTGAAAAACATTAAACATATTTTGGTTTTGGACTGCTCAGGGAGAAGAGCAAACCCATGAAGTAAATAATTTTGCTTTTGAAAAACATTGCATTACAATGAGTATTTTTTAGGCATTTTCAAAACAATTACACACTGATTGACAAACAGATTTATTGAATGGCTCTCCGTTGGAACTGGTTGTAGTTGAGGTCACTCAGGCACAATGCGTCACAATTAATAACATTTAAATAATCCTCATTATAACACAGTAGCGCTGCAAAATTAATCTACCTAATCGCAATTGAAATGTTAGCCAGCGCGACTCAGCAGCCACAAAAGGCTGTAGTTTAAAAAACACACGTGAGCCTAACCACCTATTTATTTTCTGTCTGTGTGCAGTCTGATCATTATCCACACCATCATAAAGGCATGACTGATCAGTCTGTTAAGGCTGTGGAATTTGCGTGGGACATGGTCACATGGCTATCAGGTGTGTAAACCTGATGGAAATCAAAACAGTGATACTGATTTGTTGAAGACTGCAGTGCACACACTGTTAGTAGATGTCATTTGACTTATTTGTTGTTGTTTATATAGAGATACTTTTAGAAAATACTTTTAAACTGCTGTTATTGTTATTTCTATATAGATATTTTTATATAACCTTTTACTTTTACACTTTTTGTGGTTGCTGTTTCAGCTGGTTCTGGAATAAAGGACTTCTTTATCATTTTCAGACATGTCTTTTTCACATTTTTACTATTTTTTGCTAATTGAAATAACTGTTTAATTCAACTGAATTGAAGACACTAATCTATAGATTGATCGATTATAAAAACAATCAATTGCTGCAGCTCTAATACACATACACATACAAACACACACACACACACACACACACACACACACACACACACACACACACACACACACACACACACACACA
>JAPQRP010000011.1:26056159-26072202 GCA_037367295.1 Apogon hyalosoma | reverse complement strand
AGGAAGTCATATATGGACTTTCATTTAAATTGTTGAGTTCTCCTCCAGTGAAAGTACCACCCACTTCTATTGGGAGACTGATCTCCTGCATCGAAACCACAGGATTTGACAACATTATTTTTAAGTGGCAAAAATGTTGATCCTAAAAGTAAACTGTTCTAGTGACCTTAGTTTTGGTGAACTACAATAACCCCGTCACTCAGTGAGCACACTGTGTCCAAAACTGCACGGCTTCATTAGTGTAATTTTTCAATGAACAAGACAACATGGACCCCCCCCACACACACACACGCACACAAACACACGCACACATACACACACGCACACAAACACACGCACACATACACACACGCACACACGCACACATATACACACACACACACATACACATCCCTGTGCCATTACATTCACAGAGAAGAGCTCGTCAAGCGGATTAGGAGTTTGGGGAGGGTGGCAGAAATATGAGAATGGCAGAGAGGGCACGTAGCAAATAGGGGGCACAATGGTAGAAAAACAAATGATATAACCACCTTTTATCTACGTCAGTCTGCTAGTCTAAATAATCTCCTGCACCGTGGGACTTATCAACAGCAATAAGCAGAATTTCCACCTTGAAAAGCACAAATCTCCAATTAATTCTGTGCTGTTTTCTTTCACTTTTCTACAGCCAGACTTTATTTCACAAGCTGTCCTTCAACTTATCCTCCAAAGCATGTATGCACACATGTATACAAAAGTGTTGCTGTGTGCGTTGAGTGACTCCTGATCCTCCTTCCAGAACTCCATGCCAGAGTACAGGCTCAGCAGCAGATCCACCCTCAGCCTTAGCCAATGTGTTGGCTAGCTGCAGAAGCTAGCCATTCAAATGGCCTCTCCCATCTCCAAGGAAGACAGAGGCAAACTTTAACCCTTTGTGTCCTCCCACTCTCACTCTCCCTGCAGCTAGTCAGAGTAGCAATGGGAGGTATGTAAAAAAAAAAAAAAAAAAGAGAGAGAGAGAGACATGCAACTGGGTTGGGGGGGTGGACTTAAGTAAGCTGCACCGCTCTTCTTGTTCTGTCTTCTGTGAATGTCTGACGTGCAGATTGTTTCACCGCCTCTACCTTTTTTTTTTCCTTTCATGTTGAATTTCTTCTAAGACAAACTGTTCTTTTTTCCAGGAGTAACAGGGTCAAGTCATGCTGAGACAATTGGTGTTGTGTTAGCATTGTGCTAACCAGCTCAGCGCCTCAGGTGACTGGTCGTGCCTCGTCAAGTTCCTCATGTACATTGCAAGAGGGATTTTTACGATCTTTAACAGCTTTTCTAAAACTGAAGAGGTCTAGTTCAACTCGTGTAAACTCATGGTTTATTCAACCTTCTGAAAATTGACTGCAATCATGGTCACATTAATGTAGTGTTCAGTAACTTCACACTTAAAAATGAGAAATGACAAATGCACTATATGAGTGAACTTGTCCTTCCATGAATTTGTTGATAACATTTCTTAAAAAATGTGAAATGCCATAAAGGTTCAGTTGCATTTTCCTCACTTTGAATGTGGACCCATTTGGAATACTGTTAATCAGTGAAATAGAAATGTGCTACATAATGTTGTGCTGCCATGCCACTCTTGATCTTATATAGACATGTAATAACATGCTTTTCCTCAGCATAGACGTATAGATTATTTTTAGTGTTAATCAAATACACTCCACACCAAACCAAGTGTTTTTCAATACATACACATCATATCTACCAATTATTACAGCTGGGTAACATTTCACAGTGAGCATACATCAAAAGTTTGTGCAGTAATAAATTTTTAACTTCAAAAAAGTCTAAACCATAAGAAAATTATTACAAGACATATTGTTAGTTAATGCTTATTACAGCATTCTTTATCATTTAAAGCTAATAATGTATAAATATCTGAGCTCATTTATCCACCCACTGGACAGAGCACAATACAAGTATTATACCTGAAATAGGTAACACCCAATTTTCATATGTAGTTCCTAGATAAGTCCCTTGCATGTCATGATAAATACAACATAGTAAAATACTACTCAAAAAACTATGATATAAATAAAAATTACAATCCCATCACCAGCAACATGAATAAATACTGCTTTCCACGTTGGAAACAACTGTTAACAATCCATAAAATCACACTTAATCAATAAAACACACTCAGTGACTCCATGGCTGAGTGTCTTTCAACCAAAAATGTACAATATTTAAAATGTGTAAAAGTACATTCTCTGATAATCGACGGTAAAGAATTCCACATTCCAGCATTAGCTGGGACGATTAAAGTTTACTGATGTGTGAACTAAGGTTAGTGTGCCCTTAATGTGTGAAACCATCAACTGATTTGTCCCTTTAGTTGGTCAAATCAAGAAAAAAATGCAGAATAAACTCATCAGCAAATTCCCATTTTCTCTTTTTTTTTTATGTTTGCAGGTAACTTTAGCTTCAACAATTACCCAACTAATCTTCAGTTGAACAAAAACTACAAACTAGCAACTACTGTGGTCAAATAAGTCAAATAATTGAAGAATGTTGAAGATATTTCTGAAATGCAAACTGAAAAATTACAAGGGAAACTAAATATTTGTCTTTTGTCAGACAAATAAAAAATAAGTTAATTTGATCACTTTTAGCTGAGGGAAAATAAAACCACTTTTTTCTGTTTTGTCAAAACCTAGTTCTTGAAAATTATTAATGGTTTCATCATCTAACAAACAAGAGAGGAACAGTGTGAGAAGGAATGTTTGTACTGCTACATGTAGGTTGTAACCCAGTTCTGTTTCACCATGTTTAAATACACAGTAATTGTCTGTACTTTCAGAATTTCATCACGCAATACCCATCTTTATATAGCTGTTGTTTTATCTTTTAGTTTTGTTTTTTCTTTTTCTTTTTTACAAATTTGAACAGTTTAACTCTGGATTCTCTCTTATTTCTCATTAGCAAATTTATCCAAAATGCAGTTTGGTGATTTCATTCACTTAATCTCATGGCTAAGATTGTGAGAAGTTCATCAATAATGGATGAAAGATTGTACAGACTGAATTAACAGACAGATAACAGACAACTTTTCTGTTAACTCATAGTGTAGGCATCCTCCTGCAGGCCAGGAGGATTGTTGCTTTATCTTGGAAAGAGACTGAAGTATTCTCTACACAGTCCTGAATTAGAGAGATGGCAATGTGTGTCACATTAGAAAAGTTGACCTTTGTAATTAGGGGTAAAGTCCAAGAATTTGAAGAGGTGTGGACACCCTTAATAGACTTACTCAAGCAACAATAGCTCATACTCATCTGTAAAGCTACTGAGTGTGACAGCTTCCTATTTCCTTTTTTTTTTCTTTGTGTGTGCCATTATTATTTTTTTTTTTTTATACATACATATATAATTATTTTTCTCTTAAAAAGGTTTTTTTTGTTTGTGGGAAGTGAGGTTAGTTTGCATTTTATTGTGCAATTAGTGTAGTATGTGTTGCTGTGTTATGTATGTTTGTCTACTGGAAATCAATAAAAAGAAAAAAAACACATAATTATTTATTAGTAACAGTGCTATATGTCATCATGTTTTTGGTTTCAAGGTCACATGCTTGATATTTTTTCTGTAGAAGCTGAAGTATAAATGTTGACCTCAGAAAATGGTTTAACGTGAGTTAATCCATTTTAGTTGCTACACTGCAAAAATCAAAATCATACCAAGTGTATTTTTCTCATTTCTAGTCAAAATATCTCATCACACTTAAAATAAGACTTAATAACCTAAAGAGTAACTTGTAATTCAGATGTAAGAACTTATTTTTAGACAATAGATCTTGAAAATCTTATTTCAAGAAATCTTACCAAGGTCATTTTCATTTGCTCCATTGGCAGATTTTTCTGCTTAATTCAAGATTTTTTTTTTTTTTGCTTAATTCAAGCAAAGAAAATCTGCCAATGGAACAAATGAAAATTATCCTGGTAAGATTTCTTGAAATAAGACTTTCAAGATCTATTGTCTAAAAATCACTTCTTACATCTGAATTACAAGTTCCTCTTTAGATGATTATGTCTTATTTTAAGTGTGATGAGATATTTGGACTAGAAATGAGAAAAGTACACTTGGTAAGATTTTGATTTTTGCAGTGTTATGTAGGTTCAGACGTGTGTTGTTTGTATCAGTGAGAAATTAAAACACCAAAATAAATTCACAGCACAGCCACAGTTATTAGCACAATGGATGGTGGAGGCATGAATGCGGCACCAGTGACCACAGTGGAGGGGATATACTTGTTTCCCGCGTGCTTGTCAAAAATGTTTTCAGGTTGAGACCCTGAGGACCTTTGAGAGTGGGGCCACCCCACGCCATCTTTGATCTCCCAGAGCTACGAGGACGCTCAGGCGGCTGTTGGGGGATTTTGTCATTGTCTCCTTAAAATATGCAAATCTCTCAATAAAGGCTGTGTGTCATTTAGTAATGCTCAGCTTGGTCTTGTCAACATCTCCACAACTTATCTTCCCTTTGTACAAAGTAAGAAAAATTACTAGACATCAATAAATCAACATGATTCTTGGGAGGGAAGAGCAGGGTTGACAGATGCACTTACGACTGTTTATGATGGTCTCCTTCACATTTAAAAAAAAAAAAAAGACTGAAAGCTGTGCATTAGTATTGAGATTTCTCCAGTACAGTGGCTTACACATAAACTGATACTCAGTACCATTGTCGATACCACATGAAAATCTAACAGGGGGCACTTTAAAAACATAATAAATAAGGCTACATAACATAATGTGATGCATTTTCTTGGGTAGAGGCAGAGAGCAGGATGAGGTCAAGGGTGTCACAGATGGACCGCCCACTACTTTTTGATTCATAACTTTTGAACCAGACAAGTTTACAACAAATATTCCACATAATTGGAAAGGTCTAAATGTCATCTTAAACATGCTCAAAGGGCAAAATTTAGTTTCAAATATTTTTAAATGAAAATTTTCAAAAAACTACTGTGTCACGGATGGATAAAAAATTAACGTCTATTTTTTGCCAGAATTCTAAAGTTCTCAAAAGTGAAGTTCCTCTGACATTTCCATCCTCAAATGTATTCAGTGATGATTCAGAAATGGCAGCGTCACGGATGGACAACAAAAGTAAATATCAAATTAAACATTTTTTATTTCGATTATCAATCAGATACATTTTTTTTACAATATTTACAACATACAAATAATATTAACATTACATTTAAATGTATTTTGCATAGATATTTGCATTTATTAATTTAAAACACTGTTTAGAATATGACAAATATAATAGTCAAATATCAATGCATTTGGAAAAAATGTAGAATGACGGCACAAAACTTTGTCACTTTATAAACATTCACTCACAAACCTCCTCAAATGTTTTTTTCACAAATTTTTTCTCATTTCAAAATACATTTTCCTGAAAATATAATTACCTACCCCAAAATATAAGTTTGGTGTAGATTACTGTAATTACAATTTTTTGACCAGTTGTTAACCTTCCCTTGACTTCACCCAACAGTAGAACGACTGTAGTGAACATTTGTAGTTAACAAGTCTTCCTGTAGATGAGGCCTTTAGCACTATGACACAATATGTGGGTTAACTTACTTCTGACCCGGAAGTATTTTATCTGACAGCATTCTGTCTGTCTCTTCAGAAATTAAAAAAAAAAAAATTATGTTGAGTAAATACAGTATACACACTTAAAGACAACTTAGATCCTGCTCCTGTAAGACTTAGGTGATTTAGGTGGATATAACTGCATGAATGACATAATATTAATAACCACTTTTGTAGTTCATAATTACATGGAAATAAGAATAATTCTTGAAATTATTTTACCATTTGCTGTTTTTATCTACAGAGTTTGTCATCATCTTGTTGTGCAGCCATATTTACAACAGCTCCAAAACAAATTTTTCTTCCTCTTATTTCTCCTATTGTCACTAAGTATTCTACACAGAACCTTTAATGTTGAGGTGCTGTTGAAAGGGGACTTGGAGGGTCACTAACATCTCCCAACTTTACAAAGGTGTTATCTAGGGCAGACTGATTATCAGCCGTTACAGATACTGATTACAGATATCTGTGTTTTTATAGCTATCAGCCTCTGTATTTTTTGTTTATTTTACTTTCTATTAAAATAGCCCGATTAGCCTGTGGAACATGTGGTAACTTTCCTTCATCTATTGTTTATTTGACTGTTGTTTGTTTTCATGTCCAACTAATTCTGTAAAGCCCCGTGAGGCACCCTTGTGATATAAGGCTCTACAAATAAAATTGAATTGAACCATTACAGTTCAGAGTTTGTGTCATGTTTTCATTCCTCCATGTGTGCATTAAGTGCAATTTAGGCATTTTTCCAATTGGCTTATATTAAATATCAACAAGCCTAATCCATATGTTTTGAGGAATCCTAATTTTTGTCTCTGCTCCACTGCATCCATTCCCATCTCTTAGCTCCTCTGCCTCATTACTTTGGCTTGTCTGATTTCTTGTCATGCATGGGCAAAGTGAAGCAGATCACATGAAGAGCTGCAGAATAATGCTGTTGCAGAAACATCAGGCTCTTTAACTCATTAGCAGAAGTTAAACTTGCATGAAGAGAACTGCACAATGGGATTGAATCCTTTACACTGAAACAGACAACAGCTAACTGATCCAACTGTATGCCAGTGATGAAAGCTCCCTGTCAGGATGATGTCTGCTGGAAAATGGGAGTTGAGGGCATGGCTTAGTGCACTCCACCAATCAAAGAGAAGCTTCAACAGTATGGAGTGTGAAAAAAAGTCTGCAAAGAATGACTCACACAAAACACTTGAAAGTCCACTGTCTTATGGGAAGTACATGAGCTTTTCATCCCGGTTGCTTTCTGAACCTGCACAACAACACACTCTGAGCAACATTCACTGTCACTGTGGTGTAGAACTCAGTAATTTCAGCCTTCGTCTCTATTTGATATTAACCACAATCAACCTCAAATCATTCTGTGGTGCATTTTTTTCCAGGTTTCCTTTTTTTCCTTTTTCGGCAGTAACAGAACTACAGCGTATTCGTTAAGATCATATTAGACGACAGAAAATGCCAAGTGGAATGTGGTGGTGCACTGGTCAGTAATTAAAATTCCACGGCCATGACAAAGAGTAGTATTTAGTTTCTTATGAAAGAAAGTTGTTTTTTTTTTTCTCCTGAAGGTCCGGGACATAATCTAAAAAAGAACAAATGAAAGTACTTTCTGAACATGAGGATCTTGATGCATCCACAGTTTCTACAATTTTAATACATGGCCATGCTTACCAACTAATTGTGAGATATATCAAAGCTGACAGAGAGCACACTTAGAAATCAGGCTCATCTGAATCTTTTCATTTAGGTTCCCTTTACTGATGTATTTTTTGGGTGTAATTTTGCTAATACAAAAAATTCAAAGGTTTCAGGAGATTGTTTGGGGTGTTTAGCAACAACCAAAAGATGCTCAGTTCACAACACAATAGAAAGAAAAAGCAACATCTCTCATACAACACTGTCAACGCTGTGACTATAAAGCAGTGTTTTTCAACCTTGGAATTCAAATGGGGTCGCCTGAAATTTCTAGTAATTGATTAAAAAAAAAAGAATAACAATAAAAAATATATTTTAATGATTCAATATACATTTAATTCTAATTAAAACACCACACACTTTTCCTAATAAAAATCCAGTTTAAATAAAATCCAGGATATAACATCTGAGAGGGTGTATCTTGATTGGTTGACTGATCCAATCATGTGACCACATGTGTTACTACGCTTTGACCTGCCCGGACACAGTCAGTCAGAAAACCGGACCGCACAGAGAATGGAAAGATTTCTTTGCCCGCCTGGCCCCACTAAGACATCTCCAAGAGAAACTGAGAAGCAGACACCAAAAAGTCAGGAAAATGCAACGAAAGTTTCCTTCAGTGTGGATTTACCAGCATCATTGAAAGCAACGTGAAAAAGCTGAATATCCTAACATTCCTGACTGAGGAAAATCCAATTCTCCCTTTGTGCAGTAATCTACACCTGGCTTTTCTGCCTCCGTCCAAAATAATATGCGTTATATAGACTAAATGTTGTCTAAAATTAAAGTTTATTTGCAACATAGTACAGCAAACTATTACATGATCAAAGACATATTCATCTCAGCAAAAATATGTCTCCGTTTTGAATGTCTGGGGTCGCCAGAAATTTGTGACCTTAAAATGGGGTCAGAGACTAAAAAGGTTGGGAACCACTGCTCTGCTATAAAGTCAACACAGCTCAAACATGGTCATACAATCGTACAATTTTATTACCAAAATCCTATTCATGCGGCACTAGTGTAACGTAATTTGGAAATTACACCCCACAGGTGAGATTCATACAGCGCATTTGCATATAAGCAAATTCTTGGTTTTACTGGAATGTACTGACATTAACTCCCGTTTGTGATGTAAAGGTTCATCACTTACAAATAAGTGCAAATAGGGCTTATCTGGACACATGCAAGAGGTAAGGTCCTTGTGTAGGAATATGACTAAAGTGCATTAGTCATCTACATTTTTCTGAGCAGTAAGTGCAAAAATAAGTCAGTATAGGTTCAGTCTAAGTTCAAAACTTTGCAATATGGCTGCATGATATTGGGGATATTGGGATGTATTGCAAGAAATACTATAAACAGGTGATGAGCACAAATAATCAATCAGTTGACAAGTAAAAATGGTTAGCACTCTTCTTTTTTTAAGAGTTGTTTGCTGCTGTATGTATGTCATTGTTCATAATTTTAAATAAGTATAATCAGAGTTGCAGAATATCCCCATTACTGTGGTAATAGTCTGAAACTCTGCTTCATCTAGCTGGATATAGTATGTTCTGTCAATGAGCCTGTTACATGATGCACACTTAAAATACAATCATTTCTGGATTTGTTTCTGGATCAGATTATTCAAGTGATCCTGTACACAGCATGTAAAATACTTATATTTATGTGATTATGAGACATCAGATCAACACACACCTGGATTTCTCCCCAAAACTTCAAAGTCCACCTGCATATATACAGGTTAATCTTACTTATTTCAAGCTTTTACATCTGCATATGTGTAAAAAAAGAAAATGCAGAGAACGGAAGTAACAAAGTCACAACATGAGCTGAAGACAACAGGAAGTTTGATTACTGTCACTATGTACGTACGTACTCTGAAAGAAATCTGATAATGAACTAAAACGTCTAAACTAGGGCTTTTCAATTACCACACTGAAGTGCATGTAAACATATCAGATATGATTATTACAACTGTCTGATTACTTCCAGTTATTGGATTTTAATGGCCATGTAAACAGGCACAGTGTCAACTTTTACCTATCAGTCTTCAGGTCATTTTTCACTCTGTGACACAATGATCATTTGGTGTAAGAGCTGACAAGGAGAATATGAATGGAATCAAATTATGAACAAACCAGTTTTTGTTTTTGTAATAAACACAGACTCACAACGCCATTGTTTCCTTATTATCTGATTTGATTTGTCAGATTAGTGTGTGGAAATGATGTTTATGTTTTCCAACAGACAAACATTATAAATATTACTGGGTGTGTTAGCTAGCTGTTGAGGAGCCGCTTTGTTCACTGTAAAACTATCAGCTATGGACCAATGCTAATTAACACGTATACACAATGTATAACTAACATTTATACTTATGTTATTGAGTTGGTTGATTTCTTTGTTGCAGCTAGAGCTCTTGTGGTTTCAGAGACTGCTGGTTCAGGGTGTGGTTCAATTGTACACTTTGCAAATATGTGTGTATATTGTAAAATGTAGTTTGTGTGGTTAGTTAAACTTTTATTACCCTGCAGTGGGACATTAACAACATGCTGTGAGACCACCCCAAAATTAACTGACACCGTTAGTAACATGATAGTAGTAAGTAACCAAAACTCTTGTTTTTTAACCAAAAGTTTTTGCGCTGGCAAGAGGTGGTTTTTCGGATGTAGTGCAAATGGTATATCACACAAAATTGCAATGGAAAGACCTTTTTCTGCAACTGCAATGTGTGGACACACCAGGAAACCAAATATATATATTTTTTTATTTAGTATGGGATAGAGGGGTAATACATAATAATAATAAATATATCTGTAAATCAACAGGATATTTACGTTCGTCGCTGTCGCTTATGGAATGACTTCTCGTGTCATCTCGCGATAATAAAAAACAACTCATCGCATTTGTGATTTAATGGAAAAAATGACATTACGCTCTGCTGTTTTTTCGACATTTATAAATATCAGTAAAGTTTTGCGCACATGTCCAATGGAAAAGCCACTAAGGTTAAAGATATAATAATAATTTTAAGACTGAGGTGGCGCAAAATAGATTACGGCAGGGCTCCACAGTCTATGACATTAATGGGAAACACTGTTTATTGTGCAGTCCTGTCTGAATGGACTTTTACAGACTCACACTGACAAAAATAACTTTAAAGATGGACAAATTAAGGTGGCTAAAATGTCTCTGCAACTGTCACATTCTAAATTAAAATTTTGAATTATTGAATGACTTCTGCAACCTAATATATAACATAACCTGCCCACACTTGACAATCCACAGCCTTCAGTCCAAGCCCAAGTTTAGCATGGACAGACGGATGACGAACTGATGACAATACCCTGCGGCGAGGGCAAAGGGCAAAAACTCAACTGAACACATTTTCAGACTTTTTAAGGGCCTTCGAACACACTGCTCAAGAGCACAAAATGTCCTAAAAAAGATAAAGATCTACTCCAACCATCTGTCTCCCAGCAGCCGAGATATTGATCGTCCTGGATGATTTGGTTTTGGTGATGACTGGTGTCTGTGGCCTCACACACATAAACACACTCACCTCTGTACACTGCCACAAATAGAGAGCTGCTGGGTGTCTACCCACTAGTGAGGAACAGATGTTATACTTTTCCATATAGTTTAATGAGGTCATAGGAGATTAAGACTGAACTTAAGTCAATCATGAATTAATTAATCGAGTGAAATCTGAGTCTGGATGTTGACATGAAAATAGACCAGTATAGAGAGAAACAACCATCCCTTATCTAACCAGGGGCTTGGTTAACTGATGAGGCATGCTTCCCTCTTGGTCTTTTGCATGGTTATCCAAAGTGCAAATGGTGACAAGAACCATATGCATAATGAACAGGGGGTGTAATTTACTCTGGGGACACTGAGGACATGTCTCCATACTCTTTGTGAAGCACTGAGATCCTCATCATTTTTCAGAAATATAATTAATTTTTAAAAAAATTATTGTATAAAGAAACACTGATGCTGTGTCAATGTAGGAAAACACATGAGCATTTGCCAATAAAAAGGAATGTAAAAAAACACATTATATGCAACACTATTGCTTTAGGGTTATTTAAAACACGAAAATACTTCCATGATTGAGGTCAACATAATTTTACATTCTCATGCATTCTTTGATGTTGAAAAAATGTTTACCATTGGAAACATTTTGCATTCTGACTAAAATTTAAAGTAATGTTTCAACATTTATTGAGGCTGATATGCAGAAATTTGGCCATTTCAACAATCCTTACAAATGCTTCAGAGAAAAAAATTGCTTTATTACCACTGCAAAATAAAGGCTGCAGCATGTTTTGTTTTCTTAATTTAGCTGATTCTGTGTCAACAAGACAGAGACAGACACCAGTCAGATATTAACATGTTCACGATATATTAAATCAGGGATGAATCTAATTAATTTTAATCTATACTGAGGCTAAAACACTGGAGTGCCATTACAAAAACACCACACTCAATAAACCTGTTGCTTGAATAGGCCTTTACAAAAAGCTATGTACCAGTAACATGGGTTTATTTGTCTCCATTTTGCTGGTTACCCACTTGTCAGCTGGTCAGACTCAGCAGCAGCAGAGCTCAGAAAGACACGACTCGGGTAGCAACAGGAAACGTAAACAATTTCATTAAGCAGGACCTGGGCCTCCATTAATAGAACAAAAACACACAAACAACATGGAAAAGCACTTTTTGTTTTTTAACGTGGCCCTCGCACCGCAGTCATCTGAAGGCAGAATATCCAGTTTGTCCATGACTGGAATAGAAATGATAAACACTGTGCACTCATTGATGCACAATTACACTGGCCTGTTTGACAGGCGAATGACGCACATCATGGCCTTGAATCTTCATTTCCTTCCAGCCTTGGTGTCAGGCTTAAATAATGACTACCTCTGTATGTGAGTTGGACTACCTGTTATGAATTCAAAAGCATTTATGTGACATTTATTTCATTAATGTTGCGCCAGAAGGTCCTTCAATCTGAAAACTATACAATTCTTGGCATTAGAAGATGAAACTGTGAAAGACAGTTATTTCAGCCACTTATCAAATTCAGGTTAATTTATTAACTGGAGGCTGGTAATCATTACTGTATATCTCAACAATTTGTTATGTTTAATTCATTTTCTTAACAGCAACAGCATTTTTCCATCCAAACAAAAATCATTGGCAGCCATTACAAAGAGACACCTGCACTTATGTGAAAACAGAACAAGAGGTGAAAAATTATGCTTCAATATGGGCCAAATCACTGTTAATAAGTGAGTCTTGCATTCAGTCCTGAGCTCACGTCAGTGTCTGCACTGCATCAAAAATATAGAGAAAACCAGCAAGTCCTTTACATTATTTAAGACAAGAAAAAAAGATGCTCTTGTCATGCAATAACACTGCTGTTATTTTTCAGGGGGCTGAGCAATGACCAGTGTGAAGGCCCTCATCAAACTGTTCTTTGCCAAAAAAAATAGTGCAAAAGTGTCTTGGAAAATTAAAACAATCAAATATGGTCAATGTCTAAACACCAATGATGAAAAGTTATTTAAATATTTTAGTACAGCAAAGCTGCCGTGACAATGTTGTAAATTTCAATATTTTTGTGAGATAGAATTCAGTTGTGTAAGAGAAACAAATGAGAACATTTCATATGTGACACAACCAAGAAAACTGTCACATCAGATCTGTAAGCTGAGCCTGTCTACAGAGGAAACACGTTTTGGAAGATTTAGACGCACCTTGTAAAATAATTACCTCCTGTGCTAGTAGTGAGCCTATTACTGCGTGTGTCTGTGATTGATCATGACAGTTTAAAGAGTAATGTAGTCATTTTGTCTGACAATTTCATGACAAAATTTATGCAGTGTTAAGAGGAGTGTGTGAGCCATGGATGGCTTTTTGGAGAAAAAGCAGAAGGGTACTCTGTAACATGCTACTTCTATGACTGAGTCAATTCTAAATATGAAACATGAAATGTGTCGTATCGACCCTACAGTAATTGTTCTGTTAAAGTTAATGTTTTTAAGGTCGGCAGTTACTGACTGTCTGTTATGCACTGAGTGTGTATGGGGCTATGATGGACAGGTGAGTGGATGAGAAAGGTATGGGGGCAGAGCCAGTGACAGGTGTGTGTGTGAGAGGGTAGAGCAGGAAAAAGCAGAGAGTGAATGAGTGAGACAGAGCCAGCAGTTAAGTTTCTCGTTAATTTTTCTTTCTGTTACTTCAGTGTGGTTACGGCGACAGCAGGGCTGGACTGGGACAAAAGATTGGCCCGGGCACTTTGAGCCGAGACCAGCCCACCAGGTATTGTTGGAAAGAAAATAAAGCCTATGAATGAAAACAAACTTTTTGTGACAATGCTTGTACACTGCCTTGTGGTTATACATGCAGTTGTCAAACTTAAACCTACACCATTCTCCCAGTCCCATTATTCTATAATAATTAATTAATAAATAATTCAGGAAAAAGGCCATCAGAGGGTAATATTTTTTTTTTTCTACATAACTTTGTACAAGGTGTTGCCAGTATTTTGCCACATTTTTTATACGGTTGTAAATACGTTAAAGTTATTCGATAATGGATCCCCTCACACTAGCTAACTTTCTTGAAGCTAGCCAACTTCTGAAGGAGTAATCTTATTAATTTTACCAAAATCGGACTAGTTGCCCAAAGCGAAAAGAGCCGAAGAAATTAAGAAATCAAGAAACAAAGCGACATAACTATAATTGGATTGTGACAGCCTATTCAGTGTGGATACTTTAAAGGAAGCAGGCAGGCTCAAATGGTTTAATATGCTAGTGGCATGCTAGCTAGTAGGCTAATTTAGATGATAAATAAATTATTAAAGTGTTATGGCTAGATGTTTACCATCCTCCTTACCGTTATCTGGACTGCATTTTAAAGCAAGTTCGACCATTAGTTTGCCTCGTGATTGAGCCATGGTGAGTCTTTTCTATGCTAATGTTATTTCATGGACTTGTTTCTGTGTGAAGGAACAACAGAGACAGTTGGCTAGAAGCTATAAATTGACAGAAAGGTAGGCTATCAGGGCTACTATAATATTCGGACAGGCCTACCGAGGCAGACCACACTATCTGCCTGGTTAAAGGCAGGTAAACAAAACCAGAACGCATTAACTGCATCATTTCTCTGAAACAGGACAATTTTGAACCATATTTTCTCACAACACAAAGGAGACATCCTAAACCCCATTTGTAGTCTCAACTCAGTTTGGACCAAATATGTAGTTACTGCACTTTGGCTTTGTAGGCCAGTGCCGTTCATCACTTCTTAGCTGAAGTTCAGGTTCCCTCCACTTGCACCGGCGGCAGGTCTCTCCTCTTCCTGCCTCCCCTTCCCTTCATCCACCGCTATGGCCACCAGCAAACATCTGTGTTATTTTGACACATTTGGCAGCATCTGCCTGAAGGGCTTGTCTTTTTTCTCTCATATTTTTTCTGCGCCTCCTTTCCGTTTCTTGCTATTCTCCATTTTGTTAATCTCCTCTCGCCGTATGATTGATTGACAGGTAGCTGAGTCTGAAGGGAGGGGCATCGGCCCTCTGCCTTGGCTGTAATTGGTCCAGCCCAGAATCAATCATGACTAATGGGCTGATCTACCAGTTTTGTGTACCAAGAGGACAGTATTAATAATACTAATCCCGTTATTATTAATACTACCATTAGTTAAAAAAAAAAAAAAAAAACAAGAAGAAGAAGAAGAAAGGCCCAGCCCAAAATCACCATCGGCCCACCAGGCCAGTCCAGCCATGGCCGACAGTAACCAATACTGTTCTTCCAATAATGCTACCACTGTGGAATAAACCCTCGTCTATCCTTCTCATGTCTAGTCGGACATTACAGTATTTTATTGCTGCAATGAATATAAAGATATAAGATATAAGAGCCACTACTTTTTACCCTACACTGCGTGCATAATTATTAGACAAGTTGTATTTATGAGGATTAATTTTATTATTGAACAACAACAGTGCTCTCAATCAATCCAAAATGTTAATAAACCCCAAACCTGAATATTTAAGGAAGTAAAAGTGAGGTTTAGGTTATTTTAGGAGACTATCTGTGTGTGCACAATTACTAAGTAACTATTAGTGTGCAGAATTATTATGCAACTCAATGATAAACAAAAATCTTCCCATCTCACTTGTTTATTTTCATCTGTTAAAGTGATAATAAAAAAACAAACAACTCAAAATTTACAAATAAACATTTGACATTTAAAAAAAAACAGTGACCAATACAGCCCCCCTTCTTTTCAATAACACTCAAAAGCCTTCCATCCATGGAGTCTGTCAGTCTCATGATCTGTTGACCATCAACTTTTAGTGCAGCATCAACCACAGCCTCCCAGACACTGTTCAGAGGTGGACGGTTTTCCTTCACTGTAAATCTCTTGTTTAATGAGGGCCCGCAAGTTCTCAATAGGGTTTAGGTCAGGTGAAGAAGGGGGCCATGTCATTATTCTGTCATCTTTAAGGCCTTTACTGGCTGGCCACGCAGTGGAGTATTTGGATGCATGAGATGGATCATTGTCCTGCATAAAAATTCTTGAAAGATGCAGACTTTTTCCTGTACCACTGCTTGAAGACAGTTTCTTCTAGAAACTGGCAGTAGGTTTGGGAGTTGAGTTTTAGTCCATCTTCAACCTGAAAAGGTCCAACTAGCT
>JAPQRP010000011.1:26037442-26056059 GCA_037367295.1 Apogon hyalosoma | reverse complement strand
AGGGTGTTGATCTCCTTAGGCCACACCCTCTCTCATTACACAAATGCACATCACCTGGTATACTTAAATCCAATAGGTATTCAAATTTATACAGCTTGGAGTTGGAAAATATGCATAAAAAGGACAATATGGTCAAAATACTCACTTGCCTAATAATTGTGTACGCAGTGTATACCCAACAGAAAGTCTGCCTTGTAAGTCTGAATGGAACTTTTTCCATTGTCTGTTGAACTGTTCACACATTAACAAATATTTACCTTGCTTGTACAACATTGAAAATGAGGCTGGGAGTAAAGAACTTTAAATGCAAGAAAGGACTTCAGTATGCCCCTGTGACCATGATGTGCACGGTCATTGCTGCTTGCAGCTTTAACATCTTTTGCATCTACAAAGTATATGAAATTTACTGTTGACATTTCATGACCAGCTTTTCGATACTTTTGTAAAAACACACCCTGCCAATTTTATGACATAAAGATGAGAAAAAGATGTTGAATTAGAGAGATGACTTGTGTAATAAAATCCCTACCATACTTGTGTTTTTCAAATTCTCAACATGTTTGAATTTCTGAAATGACTGAATCTGTGACTCAAGTTCACTTTCAAGGGCATCATTATTTGACTGACTGATTCATCTGCAGGCTTGGATGCGAATACATAGAAAACATTCAGTGTAGACCTAGCAGTGACGCATTAGGTGTTTTGATATTATACAGTTCTGATATTTTGCTGCACTGCATATAAAAGAATTTGCACGCAACTCACACAGGCACTAACAGCTGAAAACAAAATAACTACTTATAACCCCCTTGACAACATGAAAAATATTTGTCTAAATCAAACAAACTTGTCATTGCATAAAAACCTGAAAAATACACAGACAAAAGAAAACATCATGAGCTAAAAATAAAACATATTTCCTCTAGATCTGGTTATAGTGGTGATATATCAGTGATAGGCTGTTGTATGTCCAATGGCTTTGGTGAGTGTGAGCGTGTACAGCAGTGAAGAAACGCCTGTCGACCCAGCTTTAACAAATGCCTGAAATGTCTGGGATTCCATGGGAATGGCTCCAGTAGCTGAACGGCAAGGGTTCGCAGGGTGCAGCTCCGCAACACTGAGTGCCAGAGCAGTTAAGTCAGCTCAAAGGAAAAGACTCATGGTCTGTCTGTGTGTGTGTTTGTGTGTGTGTGTGTGTGTGTGTGTTTGCGTGTATGCGCGCATGCTTTGGGAGGTCTGAGAGCATGTTGGATTTAGGCTAGTAGAATAACACTCAGCATATTAAACCATGAAGAGGGGATGCTGCCAAGACTGTGAACAAAGAGGCAGCTGATTTTTATGACTCAGATCAGTCTGATCTTGTCTGAAATGTTATTCTATCCCAAACTAATTACAAGTAAAAATATTGCCTTAGAGGTCATTAGATATCTTTACATACAGACAGGAAACCAAACAGAGGTACCAAAGTCTTCATTTGTCAAACTGGCATATTTTATTGCCATTCTTGTTATTTAATGCACTGCAACTGAGGAGCTACACAACTCGCAATATCACTTCAACACCATTCTTTATAACAAACAAACAAACAAACATAAAAATCTGAGAAGCAAACAAAGAAACCAAAAAAAGAAACTGAAATCTCTCCAAGTCTTCCATGGAAATTGGTTTAGATGCTTCCAGAAAAACAAAGAAAGGAAGGAAAGGAACCATAAAGTAGAAGTTGTAATTGTTAATTTGGTCAGTTAATCTACTAGCCAATAAGAAAATCTATGGGCTTTACCTTGTTATCAACCTGCTGGCTATATGTGCATGGATACCAGATTTCTGTTTGGTCTAATGCTATGTGAGACCACTGAGCAGAGGCTGCAGTCCAGTAATAAAATCACAGTGGTGTGCGTTGAGGACCTCTGACATTAAATCTATTGTGTACATGACGCAGAGGCTAAAGTAAGGTCATATTTACCCCTGGGTTAAAGACAGATCTATTCAAGAAACTGTTATTTCATGACAACATACCGCTGTCTCATTTCAACACAATTTTACCTAGCAAGTGCTGATATAAAATATATCAACAACAAATAAGATTGTGATTCAGATTAGGTACTTAACTGTTTTAGCAGGGACCAAATTGCAAAAACACTATTGAATATTAAAGAAAGCCTTGTCATACTGCACAAACTTCGATTCTTAAGTACCAGGAAGGTGAGTAAGGTATCAACACTGCGCACAGACATTAAGTCATATTAGCCTGAAAATCTTATTAATGGAAAGAGTTTTCACAGCATTTACATTACATTTCTTAGAGTGTCCAAATAAGAATGTACTGAAGGACCACATTTTTTCTTCCCTGATGACATATTCCAAAACGACAATGCCAAACTACACTGCAGTGACTCCATTCTGTAGCTAAAGGCAGTCCAATTCAATATGTGAAAGCTTGTGACTTTTTTTGGCTGGGCAGTGTATATTTTCATTTATTGATATAATATTAAAAGACAACTTCTGGTCATAGTATATTTTTATAAGTACAGAGGCCTTTATTTATAAAAGAATTGATCCACAAGGCCACCAAACTATTAAAATAGTCTTATCCTGCCTTCACGTGTTATGGGGATGATGATCCGTTCCACTTGTGAATTCAAAATTAGGAGTGCATTGTGTTCAAGTGTTTTTGTTGACGTAGCAAAATGAAATATGACTAACACAACTTATCGCAACCTGCTACTTGGGTAAGAGTCTTGGAAAGGGTTAAAGGTAGTACTGCCACTAACGACTAATCTTTCGACAAATTTTTAAATTAGTCAGCTAATGTAAAGGAGTAATTAATAAAAAAAAAAAAAAAAAAAAAAGAATTAAGTGTTTGTTATGTTGTTGTGCCCATTTTTGCAGATCGAAGGGGGGGGGGGGGGCTTACACTTATAAGACGGGGGTTTTTCTCTCTCTCTGGCACCGTGGCATACCTGTGCCATCGCGACATACCCAGAGCACGAAACCACAGCCATACCCGTGGCTTGTCTCAGGACGGTGGTCACAGGGAGATACCATTCCTACTGTGTTTGAGGTGGGAGGGAGACCAAAAATACATAGGCAGTCCATTGTAAAATGGCACATCAACTAAAAAAACTGCCGTCAACTAATTTTCCCTGCACTCATTAAAGGGTACCTGCAGTGAATTTTCATTGCTAAGTATTTTAATAGATCACGTATAATACTAGTGGTTCCCTCAGGTAACCTATGTTGTTGTCAAGTACTGACTGATCACTGACCCCGTGCAGCAGACGCCAGTCTAATGCTGCATTTCCACTACTTGGAACTGGCTCAATTCGGCTCGGCTTGACTCGGGTACCAGGTACTTTTTCTGGAGACCGTTGCCATTAAAGGATACTACCGACTTTAGAGTACCTGGTCATCATAGCGGTGTGACGTGTTATTTCTGTGTCGTCTGCTCAGAGTTACTGATAAACTCGCTCATTGCATGTTGTCTCGTCTGAATTTTTACGTCGGCCACCAAGGACTGAATGTCCTTGACCAACCATGGTGTAGTTTTGCAGGCTGTCATGTGGATTAACCTACTGCTAGATTTACTGTCAACTTTCGCGTCTGTTTTTGTAAACAGGCGGGTCACAGAGACAACTAACTGACCAGTCAGAGGTCTGCAGTGTTTATACGTCACATTTTTAGTATTGCTTGGAACCTCAGCAGAGGTGATACCAAAAAACTAGTACCAGGTACCAGATTCCAGGTCCTTTTTGGTAATGGAAACACAAAAAGGCCGAGTCGAGTCGAGCTGGTACCACGTATTGGAAATGCGGCATAAGATGACACATTACTGGCCAGTGCTAGGTCGTGTCCCTGGGACAATGGTGGAGTGTAAAGCTTGCCGCTTGCACAAACAACAAGCTCAAACATGTGCTTTCCACTCAGTCTCGCTCACTGACTGCTCCTTGTTTACTCGCACTTGAACACCTGGAATCAGTGATGGTACATCACTTCTGACCCACAATGGCTGCTCCCCACAGGTTCTGCCCCTGCGCACAATTCACAAAATAGAAAGGTCAAGTGTGGTGCATTTATGGTGATTTTTTGTTGAATTTGCGCCTCTCTTGCTGATGAGTATGAGCTTATACACAAACTCATACACAAAGCACAATTAATGTTATAAGCATGACCACTACAGGTACACTTTAATTCATCTGCTACAGCATTTATTTTTTTGCAAATTGTGTATGCTATAAATATGCAACATTATCAGCTAACAGCAGCAGAACATTAATAAAAACATTGTTTATTATTTGCAATGAATCCCTCGTTGCTCTCTGATATATTGAACGGTTCAAAGGTCATCATCTCAACAGCTCGTGTATAAACATTTTTTTCCCAGTTTTCCAGTAGAAAATACGACATGAGGGGACATTCATGTCCAATTTTCAAGTATGTAACTAGCACTTACCATAATTCCAATAGCATGTGAAGTCACAATTAGTCCAAACTTCAACAAGTTAGAGTCCAAAGCAAAACATGAATAAGACAATGTAATAAAACTGTAGTCTTTCAAGGCTTTGTCACACCAGGGGTTACTTCCATTACAAAATAATAAAGCAATATCCTCCATTTTCCCCACAGACTGCTTTTACTAGCGGCTAAGATTGTCTGCCTTCCTGCATTGCTGACCTCCATAGGTCACCCGTATCTCTATTCTGGTCTCATCAAAGTGTCTGCCATGACTAAGGCCTGTGTTACGGCCCTTGTGTCCATTCATAACTTTAGAGAGGAAGCAGAGCAACAAAGATGGGAAACAATTGGGGTGAACAGTTCCGGAAAGTCTTCCACTGCCATTGTCCAGAGTGGGAGAAGAACGCGGCGCCAGTGCTAAGAGTTGCGTGTGGGAGCAGCGGCAAGGTCACCAAGCGAGGCAAACTGAAGTCAACGGTGAGATGGGACCACTCCCTAACCCCCTCACCCCTGTTTACCCCCTTAGTGACTGGTGACCTCACTTTTCCTTCCAATACAGGCGAAGTGAAAGACTGATGTGTTCAAATCTAGGATTGCACCACAGTGTTACTCTTGTGTTTCCTAGCAGCAAGACTAAACAATAGCCGTCCACTCACTCACACACACACACACACACACGTTATGTCCCTGTGTGATTTATAACCCATGTCTGTGTTGCTGTTACACACTGACCCTGACAAATGTCCAAGTCTATGGTGTGATTGGTGGAAAGACACACGACGTGTCAAGCCTAAGGGTAAATTTGGAAGCTCCATATGAAGAAAGGTCCTGCACCTGGTCCTCACCTGACCCAGCCACACTCAAACAACACTCAAATTGTGACTTGGAGCCAAAAGCAGCACCTGCTCCACCCACACGTGTTACAAGTCCTGCAAATGTTACTACTGTCAAACCAATCAGAGGCCATGACATCTGCTGAGAGCCTTCGTCGACCTGATGACACCTTATTAAATGTATCACAGATCTCCTGACGCCCAAACATCAGCTGATCTTGCTGAAGCTCATGCTGAGGTTGTGGACAATGACAATTACAGCCCCCTCTGGGCATCTAATCTCCACTACATCATTTTTAATTACTGTACATGTGTAATATACTGTAATATACTGTAACATTTACAATGAATACTAACTGAAGATGACATTCCTGTCAAAGAACAGAGCCTAGTGTTTTATGGTCAACACAATGACACCTGCTAATCTTACAGCAAGACTGTTTATTGTAGTGGTTAGATGAAGGGATTATTGAACTATTAGGTCACATTTACACTAACGTTGTCTTCTGCAGCCCTCCAATTCACAGAGTTATATTTGTTTAAAAATTTTAATTCGTTTTTATTCTTATTTTCAATTTGGTTTATGGTTTGAGCATAGTTTTATGTAGGTTACAAGTGCATAAGGAAAGAATTGCCTCAGCTGTCTTGGTTTTCTTTAGGTTCAGTGATAAACTGAACTATGTCTCTGTTTTGATCCATTTTGAATGGACTTGCATGGTGCTGGGAAATTAACGACCCTCCTCGGTCTCTCCTGCACCTATCGAGGTCACTCCTGCACCTGTTGAGCTTTCTGTTTAATACAGCGGTTCTCTTTCATATGCATTAAAGACTTTTAAAATCATTTTATTTTATATTAAAGAGTAAATGACAAAGATGAGCTGCCTGACATTTGAATTTCTCTTTGGGGAACAATAAAGTGATTCTTATACTTAAACAACCCCCCAAACCCCTTCTTTCGAGTGCCGTTAGGACTGCAATTCAAATTGTCAGCCTTCAGGCCACTATTCGGCTTCGCTATCATCTGTACATAACCAACCAAGTTGCCCATCTGTTATTTCAACCAGCCCACCCTAATACGACAGACTTTTAGATACTCAAAATATAATCAATTCTTTTGCAGAACATTTATTTCCTGTGTTTATCAGAACATTTTTCAGTGGGAAAAAAAGAATCCCAAGGGGAGGCCCCTGATTTCTTATTGCATCAGAGTCAAAATGTTTAGCTGCCAGACACTTTCAAAGCTCAGGCTAATCTGATGTCCTTACAGCTAAACAAGCTGCCACATTACAGTCATTACTGAAACATAATCAAATATCCATTATTGTCAAATGACTGCTGGCAAGAAATTGTACTTCATTAAAACAAAATAGATGCTTCACTCCAGTCTCCTAAATTCAAGTCAATTTTTAAAAAGGAAATAAAGGCCTGCTTTGTTTTGCAATATAAAATATTTTTGGTGATACCAGATTAAAACTAGACACAAACAGGCATTTTAAAACCAGTCATTACTAAACTCAATAACACGCTTTTGGAGTGTATTCCATTTCTGTTTGCTCTGAAATAAAGGCCATAATATGGTGTAAAATGGACACGAGTCTTATAACATATAGTGATTCAGTCAGGTCCCTGACTGGCTCATTGCAGTGCAGTGTTAATTAACTTTATGTGGTAAAATGCAAAAGAAAGCCGTACATAATCTAAATCTAAACTAAAATTGCAAATAAATATAAGGGAGTGTATGAACCCCCATGCAAATGACAGCTTGTCTCAACTTATATGGAGTAACTGAAAAATTGTTAACTAGGAATCTCCCATTCTTTAACTGAAAGGACTTTAAATGTGATGGAAATGTGCCATATGGTGTTAATGTAATAAATATCTAATGTATTTGGTCTCAGGGCCATATAATATGACATAAACCCCTTTAGCTTTAGTTGCTGACCTTATATAGTTCATTGTATGAACTATATAAGGTCACCTTAGAATAGAAAATTTTCTCAACTTATCATTTACTAATTTTTAAGCAAAATGTACGAATATATATATATATATATATATATGTATATGAAAAGTGCATTATGATATGATATTTTCAGCTCTCTAAGGAATGATTTGTATGCAGCTTGGATATCATAAGCGAACATTTCTCATTAAGCATTTCTCTTACAAGGAGCCATTTGTAGGTTTGTGGCCAAAACTGGTACTGCAATCACCAGTGGCACAAAGCCACAGCACCCATGCCACCCAGGACACCCGGGGCGGCGGCTGCAGAATAGCCAAACTTAGCTGAATCTTACCTGTCCAGGAGAAATTTTGCAACTTCGGTGTCGGCATTCAAATTCTCCTCTACTTTCAGCCATCTCCATCTTTCAAAAGCATCTCCTATACATATCCTTGTTTTGTTTCTCAACAACATATTTGGGACTAATAAGAGGCCTTTTAGGTTTAGTAACATCAGACATTTTTGATCAGAAATGTTCCAGCTGCAGCTCAGTGGGAACTGGCAACCTGGATGCCCAAACGTTACTGACTTTGGGATCAGGAGATAGGTGATGGGTGGCGCATCAGACCAAAAGACAAAATGACAACATAAACATCACTTGTTGTTATGTTCTGGCTCACCTTCAGGTCATAATACTTGTGGGCTGCCACTTAGCTTTTCAAATGTGAATATTCTGGCTAGACTACTAAAGTCAGTGATATCAGTATTTGAAATGAACATGATTCCTTAACGTCCAGTGACATTTTATGATTACTTGGAATACATTCTTACATACAGCTCCTTTAAATAAGTTCCATAATATATCGATCATAATATTGACAAAATTACAGCTACAGTATAGCATTAATAGCAGAAATGTCTTGAAGGACTGTGACTTATATTTGTTACAGTTGTTGACATAATGTGTGTTTGTAGCCTAATCTAATCAGCTTTGCTAATGAGCGCCTCCTGCAACCTTACTTTGCCACTTTGCTAAAGGGATGCACCCAATTTTGTGTAAAAAGCAAGGGGAAATTAGCAGTGGTTGCTCTGAGAGAAGCTCAAATTACCCCTGTTACAGAAGCAGGCAAGGGAAATGACTTGTGACTTCAAACACAGGAGCTTAGCCAAGCTTCGTGGCTCTGCAGCTTTATTTTCTGTTGAAAGTACAGAGTACAGAAAAGTGTGTGCAACACATAGTCACCTTTGGCACTTCTAGCTTTACTGCCATTTTCATTTTTAAGACTGTTAGATTATGAGAGATACTGGGATTAAATGAGTTATCAATAAATATAAACTAATGCCACAACTACACATTACATATATAGTCCGCTATATATAAGTTATGTTTTAAGTACATCAATGGTTAGCAATAAATTTTCAATTGTAAATTTTCAGTATTTACCTAAATCATTCATTTCTGTTCCAACACCAGGGTCATGTGTCATGTGGAGACAAAAGAGGCTGAATGAATGACGGTGAGAGCACTAGTGGATGAACAAGGTAAAAAGTGAATGAAGGAAATGTGTGGTGTGAACAAAGCCATAAATGAGACTAATTAATTGTTATTCTCTGGTAGTTTCACAGAGATTACATTCTTAATGGTTCAAGGGACAGCAAAGCATGAGACTGACTATAATGATGGAATGCACTGCAAATACTCCAAAACAAACACCTGGTTTATCTGCAACATTTAAGTAACTTTGTCATGTTTCTTATGTATTATATACATAAGACCCTTCTAGGTTTTCAGCTCCTGATGCCTGGAACAGGTCTGAGCTCCATCTACAAACACTGGTTCCTTTGACTGATTTTAAAGAGAAAGTCAAATCTCTGGAATCAAGGCTGTTAATTTGTAAATGTTTTGACTGTGTATGTTTTTTCTGTGTTTGCAGATGCTTTTATTATTGTAAAGTGCAATTGCTTGACTGTATTGCTGCCATTCTGGCCAGGTCTCCCTTGGAAAAGAGATCCCTCATTTCAATCAGCCAAACCTGCTTAAATAAAGGTTAAATAAAATAAATTAAAAAGTACTATGCTCAACATGTGTCCTAATGTAACAACAGCACATCTACAACAACAGCAGCAGGCCTGAGTTCAAAAGAGGGTTGTAATAAAGTATGGAAAAAAAAGTCGTTTTCCTTGGATCTAGGAGACAGTCTATAAAAAACATTAACAGGGTACATTTGAAAAGGACACCGTATGCATTGCACTCTGTCCTGTGGTTCTAGCTGGGGCTTAACGGGTCTTTTCATGCTTTAGTGAAAGTAGGCAAAAAACCACAGGTCTCAGACCACAAGACCGCAGGCCCTGCCTATGCTGGGCCCAAAACTGGAGATCAGTACTTGCCAGTGTGCATCTGGTCTTGATTCATTGTCGGAGAATAGCGCACAATTAGGAAATCATCTCTGCTATGAGACATTTATAACACACTTCCACTTTAGCATTCACCACATCACCGCAATTTGACAATAGGTCTTCTGGGTCCATTCTGCAAACGTCTTTGTGATGACTGAGGAATCAGCTCAAGTGCAAAGTCAATGGTAAAGGATAAAAACACTCCTGGGTTAGCGAGGGGACTGAAGAACATAATGATGGGCCTCACTCTGCTCCACAGAAACAGTATGTAGCTGCCACACAAACAAACATTAATAAAAGCTTTAAAAAGCAGAAGGGCAGAAAAACCAATGTACACGGTGTTGCATAATAGTGTGAGCCAAGATGTTCAGAGAACACCTAGGTGCAAAATTCTTCTCTGCACTTGAACTTGAACTCTTTGAATGTGAAATGGAAGGACTTCTCATTTTAAACTAGGAGGCAGAACAGCAGAGCAGGCAGGCAGAGCAGCTCACGTCACATGAGAAATGTGCCAAGGTGTCTGTCATGTTCTTTAGCTTCTCCCCACATGTACAATGACAACACTGCTGCCTATTGAGAGTAAACACTCGAAGACTACCCGGCAGCACATTTTGATTAATATGACGTCATATTAAAAGTGTGGTTCAAGCCGAATAGACAAAACTACTTAAGACAGCTGTGAAATGTCAGAACTGAAAATGTTCTGAAATGTCAGACCATTTCAGATTAGCTTTTCATTAGCATTTCAGAAAAGCTTTAAGTAGCAATTCATCAATCAATGACACTGACAAAGCAGTATTTTTGTTTTAAACAGTAACCCTTATGTGCTTTAAAATGGTCCAGGAGGAGAGGTGAAAACTATGTTAAACTGGTTAGACGTGTGGCGAAAGCGGTGCAGAGTGGAAATAATGATGTGTTGATGGAAAGTAGTAGAGAGGAACTACTCAAAGAACTGCAAATGGATCATACATTAAAGCTGTGTATAACTTTCGACACCAATTGTTTAGCAAATCTGTAAAATCTGAGTCATAGCCTAAGTATCACAAATCTGTAAGTCTTTCCGTGATTACGCACCTGAAATGCTTCCCTTACAGTGAACAATTTCAAAGTGTACTCAACCATAAATAAACCATTTCTTTACAAACAGAATCGGTAAGTCACTCAGGCATTTTCAGAAATTTGTCACGACGTGCACTGTGGGAAGTGGAGCTCCACTCAGCGGCAGTAGCAAGAGGCAGTGAAGCAGTTTCCATGTTTGTTGCTGCTGTGGCCATAATATGGCTGCGTGGAGCTCTGCTTCCCACAATGCACGTTGTGACAAATTTCCAAAAACGCCCGAGTGACCTACTGGCTCTGTTTGTAAACAAATGGACTGTTGTTGGTGGAGTATACTTCAAAATTGTTCACTATGAGGAAAGAGATTCAGGTGTGTAATCACAGAAAGACTTGCGGATTCATGATACTTAGGCTATGACTCAGGTTTTACAGATTTGATGGAAAATTGGTGACAAAAGTCATACACAACTTTAAAGAGGTAAGATACCGAACATATAATATGCATGTTTAAACAGGTTCCAAGACGTTACATTTAAGATATAATAGGATCATCATAAAAGCAATTTAACAGATATTTCATGTCCAGACATTGGACTTCAGTGATACTCCCAATGTGAATACAGAATAGTGGGTGGTAGCAGGAGTCCACTTTGTTTTTCTTTCTTCCGTGTGACTAATATTATCTATACCCAAAGTCGGTTTGAGTGTATTCATGCTCCACATTTCAAAATAATTATTTTTAACAAATGTAAATTAAACAGTAATTTCAACATTATTAGAATTTGTCAAAACTGTATTTAAAACTTGTAGGCTTTTTCAGGCTTTTTAATGACCCGTACAGACACACAGATCTGTAGATGAAGACTATGAGATGGGGTGGAAAGCTTTGGGAGACACTAGGCTGCTGTTATAACCTGCACACTTTGATTTTATTTGTGGTACCAACTGCAGTAGTCCTTAAAAAGAACAATATCTGGATAAAAACTATTGGGACACATCAAACCTATAGCTTGTTGAACTGAATCAAATCAGTGTTTCAAGTTTAAAGGCTGATTTTTCTTTCTGTGTGATAGCTGAAGAAGCCAGATGGCTACAGAGTATTGCAGCCAGTTATAATGATTTTTTTTTAAAAATCAATAGCTAGAATTAAGTACAAATACCTGAATTCAATGTGCCCAGTTCTTTTGCACATACAGTGTACATACAGTTGCATACAGGATGCACATAACTGGGACATAGTAGCACATCAAACTTTGATCCTAGTCCCTTAATATCCATTGCCTAAAAAAGATTTCGTGCACACTTGAGGTGAGTTCATGCACTTAAAGGTTCAGTGCATGTTTTGTTTTTGTTTGAGAAGTGTTTTTTTCCATTTTGGGCTTTTGAGTTAAGGCGATAAGAGGTCTACTCCACAGATACCAGTAACAGACCTATACATTAACACTGGTTGACACCTGCTATACACTGGAACACAACCTTTGTAGAAATCAACAGCTATTTAATAAACAGAAATAAACAGTTTTTCAACAAAAATACGATTTTCATTTTCACATGATTACACACTAATAATTAATATTCTCATGTAAAACTACCAAATGCAACTGGATGTAGTGGGACATCCTGGTATTTTTAATGTACGGTATTTGACACTAAATCCATTTCTCGCAGCCAAAATAGAATATGAGTACTAGAACACAGAGTTAGTCTGCACTATTAAGTATATAGAATATTAAGACTCTTTCTATCATAGTCTTCTTGTACAATCTAAACCACAAATAAAAACACAACTGCTGTTAATGGTGCGAGTATTCAAATGAAAGCATACTTACTTCTTTGACAGTGTCTCTGGGTCCAGCAGCGTTCACTGAAGTGGCCGTTGATGGTGGTGGTCTGACAGGTGGTCTTTCCCACAGCCGCCCCTGGGCAGACATCTCCACACTCTCTGTCATTCTTGTTAGCCACGATATAGTTGTCCTCAACTGAGTCCAGGATCTTGGACCAGTCCAGAGTGGACAGATAGCAGAGATCTGCATTCTTCTCAATTCTCACAGCTCCTCGGGTGATATTCATCAAGCTATGGAGGCCGATCTCCCGTAGCTGAACCATCTCAAACAACACTAGGGCGTAGTTGAAGAACAAGTTGTTACCTCTGATCACTGTTAGGTTTGGAAAAAGGTCGCTGAGGCTCTCCAAGCCATAAACTCTGAAGAGCAACAGGTAATCGGTGACCACCGTCAGCCTGGGGAAACTGAGGCCACGGAAATCCTCAGGCTTGGTCCTGAACATGAGCAAGATCTTTAGATGGCCTTCGATCACGGTACAGTTCTCGAGCGTCTGCAAGTTGGTCACATTGTTCCGGATGTCTTTGCTTGAACAAACTGAAAAACATGAAAAGGAGAAAACCTGCTTAGAAACTGGACCTCTAGGGAGCGATATTGAGGGTAACTATAGCCATCACTGTGAAATTTTTGTTGATGTCCATAAAAAATTATTCAGATTACCAATTAACAATTTGTATTTTTCTGTTTAATGCTACTTTTATAAGTTTAATAATTAAACAAATACACTATACATCTAGTGTATCTGAGAAAGATAAGCCATTTACTGTAATGAAAATCATCATGTGTTTTCCTTTTAGACTGTCAATATAATCTGCACAAGTATGAATTGATAAATATATCAATCCTATTACTGAAATATACATAGAAATTACCAACTGTTAAAGGTTTTAATATAAATAATGAGTAATATATACTAAATCCGTGATATTAATATCAATAGACTGAATGTTAACACATCAACTCTCAAATAGCTGGTGGCAATAATTGTCCACTCAGGACCATGAAAGCATAGCTGAGAAGCAAACATCAAATAGTTGAAAGACACATGAAAGTAGCAATTGAAAAGTGCATAAGAAATACTAAAATCATGAAATTTTATTATAATATAGTAGTGTTTTGGGTTTTTTTATACATTTACAACGAACAATAATTCTTTGCAATAAAAATGTTTCAAGAAAGCAAAATCCAGAGGAATCATTAATATTTCAAAATGAAAGATTCTTTCTTTGAACAGCAAATTATTCACACCTATTAGTATGACAACAGACTGCTCACATGCTTATATTTTATACATGATGCTTAGGCTGTCCCAGAAGTTCAGGGCAAAAGCCACCCCAGTATGAGATAAGCAATTTGTGAGGCTTGGCTTAAGAACAGTAATGAGGACATTTACTAGTTCTGACAAAAATTCAAAGCTAAGAAATTATTTAAGGCTTTAAGATTTCAAAAGTTGCATTAACTGGTAAAAAAAATGTTCCACATGATTATTTTCAAGACAAGCGGGTAAGCTTTAGGCCCAATCCCAATTCACCCCTTGGCCCCTCCTCCTTGCCCCCACCCCTCCGTTTTGTGCGCACACACGAAGGGGTAGTGTTGGCCCGATTCTCAATTAGACGAGGGGAAGGGCTAAGGCAGAGCTCTGTATAACCCTCGAAAGAGAGATTTTTCAGGACCACACTACAAATGGAGGGTTGGAGAAATTTCCCATAATTTTGTTCAAATCATTGGCAAGATGGAGGTAAACGCAGCCAAAAAGTGCAGCAATGTGACGAAAGAAACACACAAATGTACGGATTTTCTTCATAAACAACTTAATCATTTGATCAACCGTTTAATGCCGTTTCAATGTGTTATAGATCACATTTCTGTGGTTTATAGTTGAGAGCCGCAAAAAGATGACCAAAGCCCATGGGACAGAGATGGTTACAGCTACTGACGGCATGGGGAATACTTTCAGAAACAACACTGTCGCATCTGTTTATAGCGGCATCGATGACTGCTGATGATGTAACAGGTTTCGCAGGGTTGAACCATTGCATGGGGGAATGTTTTAACCTCTAACTCTTGCCGCTGCATTTCAAGGTGTATTGCCAAGTGCAAGGGCTAAGGGGTAGGGGTAAGGGGGAGGGCTAAGGGGTGAACTGGGATTGGGCCTTAGAGTTGTATGTGAGCTGGAATGAAAGGATCCACAGGTAAATAGAAGCTGCACTGATAATTATGTTAAGTGCTGTCAGCTCAGGTACTCATGAACCACTTACTATCTCGTAATTTTGACAGGCAAATGGATGACTACATACAGTACTACAATATGTCAATGACCGGAGTCTCAATGAACAACAACAAGGCCAAAAAAACATTCAACTTATTCAAATGTTAGATTTCAACTGATGTGTCAGGCAAGACGTCTGCTGTGTAAACTTGAAAAACAGGGTTGAAGAAGTCAGACGTAGTCTCACGGAGGGGGGAAATAGATCTCTTGGTAATTAGAGGGATATTTTACTTAGAAATATGTGGTCATGTCTTTGATGAAGACCAGGCAATGTTCACTGACATTTTGTTTAGCAACCACATATCTGGCTGTGAGCCGCCGTCAAATATGGACTACTGTCATCAGAGTGAGGGCTGCGCTCATCCCTGGTTACGCCAAGTTGATTTGTGGGGTTGCTACTGTAACACAAGGCCAGAAAAAAAACCTTAGCTAATGCTTTAAAATTATTTGTCTCTGAAGGGATGCACCACTGATAGTCATGTATTGCAACAGTGGTGGTAAGATTTGTGGCTCTGTCAGTCCTCATCCAGACACGATACTGTCTGATGAGAAATACTTTAGCTATGCTGTTAAACAGACCAGCCACATTTTTTTCAGTCTCATCATCATTTCAGACTCAACATGACAAAAGTTTAACACGTCAATAAATATATACAGCCAAGTCAGTTATTTGTTCACTCAGTCATTTTGACGTCTGGATGTTTTCTTTATTGTTTAAACGTCTTTCTAGTATTATTATTTCCACAGGTCTATGTCAATCTATCATTTAGCAACAGCATGCAGGTTAAGTTCAATCATCATTCACGTTTGCTCTTATCCATCTTTGTAATTATATAAATGCAACCGTGTGGAAGGAGTTGACCATTTACTGCTGTGGCTGACCATCAGATCTAATATTTAGCATTTTCGTCTGTTATCAGCAGTTAGTCCAGCAACAATTAATTATTCCATTAATTGTGAACTGTTAAATTAATTGAGGGCAATCTTGATGACTGATTAACTGGGTTGACCATGTTCTTATTGGGAAAAAGATCCCAATTCTCTAATTTGAGCCTCTTAAATCTGACTAAATTCTTGTCCTCAATGCTTTGGGAATCACCATTTTCTGACATTAATTTAACATCATGTCCTTCCAGATCAACGTTTTACTTCCATACTTTGAAGATGTTTCACAGTCTGTAGTTTTGTACTTTTTCTGCAGTAAAGACGTCATATCAGGATAAATTCTTTTACCCACGTGGGGTTTTTTTTTCTCTTACAAAAGCGTCTGTACTTCCACTGGACTTTTGCTACCTTTGACTAAACGGCTGGATGAGTGTCAAATAACTGAAATAACTGCAGACAATTCAGCTCAATAATGTTCAACCTGCATCACTTTGAGGGGTTTGGAATAAAGCAGGGATGTAAAACTTACAACCCGCTGACCAAAACCGGCCCACTAAGGGGTCCAATTCAGCTCATGGGATGAATTTGTGAAACACAAAAATCAGACAGAAAACATTAACAATCATGGGTGTGAAAATCATTTTAGTTCAGGGTCACATTCAGCTCGATACTACCATAATGTAGAATGATAACTCCAATAATGATAACTCCCAATGTTTTACTTTGTTTTAGTGTAAACAAAGTACATGAACAACCACATACAACTTGAAATGTCTGAAGGAAAAACGTAAATATCACAATACTGTGCCTGTTATTAAATGCTTTGTGTATTTGTAGATCCATTGTGATCTGCTAGTTGTAATGCACATGTGTAAAAGATAAACTGAGACATAATAATGTTAAAATTTTCCTTTTCTTAAGAAATTTCAGGTTGTTCATGTTTGTCACATTTTTTAAAGGATAGTTTGTAGGTGTAAACATTCACATAATATAATTTTATGTTTTTTACTCTTAAACAGAGAAACATAGAGTTTGGAGTTGTCATTATTTATAGGTTATTATATTATTACTTAACTGGTCTGGCCTATTTGATATCATATTGGGCTGAAAGTGGCCCCTGAACTAAAATGAGTTTGACACCCCTGGTATAAGGTTGAAAAAAAAAAAAAGATCAGAATAATGAGGATTTCCACAACTCTGTAAACTTGTGGCAATCAGCCTTCATTGTGCAACATTACACAAGTGATGATGGCTGTAAAAATGTTTTCTTTTACAGGAGCAACACAGGACATTCCAGGCCAATTTTACAGTTCACAAGTCATGGGTGCAGCTGGAGGTGTGCTGCCCAGTGAGAGGCCTGTATTTGTTTACCAAGTGGCCCACCGCTGAGCCGCTCACATCAAGCCAACTGGTCAGCCATGTGGGGAAGAAGTATAACAGCTAGGCGTGCACCTCTTTATGGCAGCAGCTCATTTTACACCTTCTGTTGCATAACAGTACAACAGGCGCGCGCACACACACACACACACACACACACACACACACACACACACACACACTCCCCAAGTGTCCAAATAACAAGGTTTTCACTACAAGACCTTAACATGCTCATACCACAGCAATTATCAGAGTTTCAGCCTACAGCTGTGAAGCTTGTTTTGAATACAGGCTAAATGTTCTGACATGGGGTTCAACTACTATAAGCAACTCCGCACATTAGAGAGTACAGTTCTCTTTTAGAACTACATATGCGAATGCTGCTCTCCCTGTGGTCGCGGGCATGTCGCATGAATAGCATGCCACAAGCGAGTCATCTGAACACGTTCACCACCAAATTACACATTTCCTATCAAACATACGAGCGCTTCCACTTGAGTTTAGCGCAACAAATCTGACCATTATGGTGTGTTTTCATCAAAGAGCACGTGTAAAAACAACAATGGGCCTCCCTGTCCCTCATTTAACCCCATAAACACAGCCCGGTAAAGCCATTTGAAGAACAAATTGTACTAAATGAGGGGACAGTGGCTCTGAGTAACCACAGAAGGACTGAGTGACCCTGCACAGAAGAATCATCAGAGCACGGTCAGCCCAGGCTCCTATCAGTGTACACTTTCAGCCAGGCCAGTATTTTTAGCACCACATTCCCAATAGAGAATCTAATACACTCTGGCCGTACCAGTAGTGGCTCACATTGGAAACTGGAACATGGCTGCCCTGGTGTGTAAGTGAGGAATTTTAGAGCAGCAGCAGGGGGGTGGGGGTGGGGACTGGCTGAGCACACTTCTCCATGTGCGAACACTTGGATGAAGAAAAAACTTTGGAAAAGTAGTCCCAACTCTAGTTTTAGCTGTGATTTCAAACAGAGTGCTGAAACCCGGACCGTGAGGACAGCTGAAGCAAAACAAACCAGGTGCATCCCTGAATTTGAATGTTCTCTGTTTTGTTGACAAAGAGGGAGAAATTTGGAGACATCACAAAGGTTACTATGGTGACTGAGCTGGCTCCAGTACTCCATACATCACCTTCCTGCAGCCAAACAAAACCAAAGCCATGGTGCCCCGAGTCGTCAAGCCATTAGAGAAAGCAGATTTGTATTGACTGGCCCCATCAGACATGTCCGTCACCATCTACGCATCTGACAAGAGACGTACTTTGAAGTCCGATTAAAAGGAAGCAGTACACGTATTTCCCATGTCAACAACACTGGGAGAACCTGTGAATAACAACATCTCTTCATGTTCAGAGTGGAGATGGCTGAAAATACAATATGAAACTAGACAAAACTAGCTGTCGGAAGCGATGGCTAGGGGTATATCCCCAAACGCCCCCAATCCTTAACCAGACAGCTATGATGTCATGATGTGTGGCATCCCCAGGTCATGACCTTTCATTTGCACTTGATTTGAAGTCAATCAGACAAATAGTTCCACAGATATGAA
>JAPQRP010000011.1:26025399-26035939 GCA_037367295.1 Apogon hyalosoma | reverse complement strand
TGGTAAATCATTCAAAATCGAATGAGTTCTTCCTCTCCATTAAATTCATTGATATGGAAAATTTGGAATTTCTAAACCCAATATTTTTCAAGTTATTGCAGCAGCGGCGGTCAGTCCAAAAACATAATATCCCCGAAACTGCATTCGGGGATATAAATACTGGCCACTAGGGCCATTTTTGTTTATGTAGGTGATGCTACAGAGCCCATTTTGGCATCTAAGGGCATCTAAATATCAAAATCTTTAGATTTTGATATTTGCCAAATTTGGTGACTTTTGGAGCATGATCAGGGGGTCAAATTGCAGTTTAAAGTGGAAAAATGAACTAATTTGAATAAATCCATAACTGTACATCCTATCTCAAAAATTTTTGGACGTGAGAGTTATGGTGAGTCCTGTGAACGTATAGATATGTAACGTGGGCAAAAAGTTCAAAGTGAAAAATGAGTTTCAGACATCGCAACTTTCCGGGCTTATTTAAAAAAAAAAAAAAAAAACTAAGGCAGTAATTACAAAGTTACAAAATCACTTTTTTGAGAAGGGTTTACTCTATCTTTTGGGGCTATTTAGAAGCCAATATGACAAACGGTGTCATAGGAGTTAATTTTTTTTTTTAATTATTTTGAAAGGCAAATTGCAAACTTCCTGTTGGAGTTAGGTCATGGGTCGGGGCATATCATTTGTAGTGCTTCATCAAACAAAAAATTTGGCATTGGTTCCCTGTCTCTATGACATTCCTACTGACCACTAGGGCTGTTTCCATATTTTTTTAGATACGTGGCACTAGAGAGCACATTTTGGCACCTCTGGGGTTAATTTTTACATTTTATTACATTTTTCACCAGACCTGTCAAATTTGGTGAGTTTTTGAGCATGTTTAGGGGGTCAAATTACAGTTTAAAGTGATGTCAGAATAATAATAAAAAAACGATAGGGACTTGCCCTCCTGGCTCGGTCCCTAATAAACTAATCACGAATAGGCTACAGAAGAACAGCCCCCTCATGGTAAAATGTAGATGTGTTTAAGTATTTTTTATGGCTCCAGTCACATTTTTTCTTGTCTTTCAAGTCAAAAATGAATCTTTAGATTGTAAAGCTAGCAGATCCCTGCCTTAGGCCAACAAATGTGGAAAATATAAATATGCTAAGAGCTATAGATATGCATCAATCAGAATGTATTCAGATCTAGAGAGCTATCCTGTAGAGAGACCTCCAGCAAATTCAGAAAGACAACACTCAATAGGCTTGGTGCACCCACTCAAAAAAAAAAAAAAAAACCTGACAGTTTGACAAATGACTACTGACAACTTCTGTGAAGCCACTGACACAATTTACCTGTGGCAATTCTAATAATAATGTAGGCTTTACCCTACCATTACAAGGCTGGAGTGCAACACCCACACCATTTTATGATCCTCTGAATCCAAATTCATGTAAAAACCAATGTGGAAGGCATCAAAACCTACCCAAGGGACTTTTCCCATATCTAAAAATTGTCGTTGGTCCAAAATATATTTCAGCAAGTTTTGTTTTTTTAAGCTGTTTAAATGATTTTCCCCATTTATTTGTAAGTATAACATTTAAAATGTTACAGTGGCTTATGAGTCTGGAGACCCCAGGAAGAATAGCAACTGATGTTTCAGTTGCTAATGGGGATCTTAATAAATAAAATGAAATGGTCCGACCAGCTCTAAATTTTTGCTCTAAAGATTTTTGTTATGATGTGGCACTACATAAATAAAATTTGACTGCTTGATTAAAATGTCCCAAAATAATGCTATGTATATAAAAATACACAAAACATATATATAAATATCTTACAAACTTAGGGGAAAATGCCATAACCCAAATTGGACCCAAATCCTCTGAAAACCAAGAAAAATCTGTATTGACAACAATCTGCTAATGCCCAGGATGATATGTTGCCGTCCTCAGAAAGTCCAGGCGATCACGCTGTGGTTAGAAATCTAAATGAGCTGCAACTGAGAAGTGTTGAAACAAACAGTGTACATATATTCAGAATAAAAGCAGGCAGCTCTGCACAGTGAATCTAGCACAAAAACCCACAATCCTTTCACTACAGCTGCAAGAATCAACAGGCACTCGGTTTTCCGATCTTTTGAGGGAGCAGGGGGCAGGAGGGGAGGGGGGGCTACATGTCGTTACACTGGTGGTGGTGTAGTATGGCTGAGCCTCGCACAGAACAGAGGCCTCAATAAGCATGCTGCAACACAAACATTGTGATTGCAACACTTCCCTTTTCAAGGTTTCACTGTTCTGCTGTTTTCCAACGTAAGCCAAAATTCACTGCAGATCCACAAAATGTCGAGGTCAGTAAGATACACGTTCACTGTTTCCAAACTAAATGTGATGTAATCAGCTTTAAGACAACCTGTAAAACCGAATTATCTGTCAGATTTAAGATGGAAGGAAACCAATGACTAAAACTCAACGCCTCTGAAGTGACAACACAACAGTCCACCAGAACAGGGATTCAACTTTGTTATATTTGTTATCAATTGATAATGATTTCATTATTTTTTTGATATAATCAAAGATTAGACAAAATGTTAATCTAATTTCTGTCAAAAGTGATATCTTTACATATCTGTTTTTTGTTCAACCAGCCCAAAAATAAAAAGAAACCAAGTTTATTATGAGATAAAAAAAAAAAAAAAAAAAAACAACACTACAGCTTTACATTTTGAGCAAATGCAATATGTAAATGTCATTTTCCTTTTAAAAAAACTTGATCGATAAACTGCCTACGGGTTGCAGTCACTTACTTGTAATGTATTTTAACTTTTATTGTGGAATATCCATGTATGCTTGTGTCCTTACATCAGGTTTGTGTTTAAGTTTGGGAGGCGGTCCTTTGTTGGTGTTGCCCAACTATTTCTGAGCTCAAGACTGACTCCATGAAAGCCTCTATCCTGGTCTTTATATACAGAACACGTGTTGTTTTTTTTCCACTCAGTAAAGCACAGAGTTCTTCAAATGCCTCTCTTACTATTAGGTTAGAAATTAGGTTTGCAATCCTCTGGTAACCATAAACAGACTCAAACACAAACTTCACATGCACACCTTTACACACTGAACCTTTGAGATGTTTTTAAATCTTTTTAACAAATTATTAGAGTGAAATGCCATGTTAACGTGAGTTAGGTTCATCGACATTTTGCCAACAATTAAGTGCAACTAAACAACAGACTGTTTAACCTTCAGTGGTAGGTTTGAAGCTTTGCAACTTAGTAGACTAACAGCAACAAAAAATAAATTAGAAAATGGATCAAATAAAATATTTGTGCCTATTAAGACCTCACTCTAATTTAATTAACTCTAATACTGATAAAACTGGGTTTATGACACTTCAAGAACTTTTGATACCCTGTAGACACTTTAGTCTAGATAATAATAATTATTGTTATTATTATTATTATTATTAGTCTACAAAAGTGTTTTGTCCATTCAAATCAAATACTCTAAATACTAAACACACTCCTGTTTTTAACACTAAGGGTCACACCAAACCATGACAATTTTTTTCCACAAGGTAATGCATGACATGTCAGGTTTCAAGTGTTTAACTTTGAACAGCTCTAAGCAACAATAAAATAAGATTTGTCATGTCTTCAGCTGCTGAATGAGATACTACGCATTTAGAAATTGACATTATTACAACTATGAAAGATGCAGCTTTACTGGGAAATTACTGGAGTTAAGGCCAGCCCTCCCCTATAAATGTCTTGTAAGTACAAGATCAAATATGCCAGCTGTTTTTCTAAGTTGTAGCATATTAACAGCACAATGCAGTAGATTCCTGCTATTAAGGACTATAAATAGAGTGAAATTGAGTAGAGAACTAGCCTGAAAACCACAAACTTCCCTCATGTGATTGTGCGATGTGTATCCTGTAGAGAAATGGCTCCGGACCAAAGATCGTTTGGTGATTCACTTGCCCACCAGCTGAACTCGTTTACACATTATTCCCTCTGTTGGTTAGGATCACAGTCCTATTTTATTTAAAAATAAAACTCACAAACTCATACTTTCCTTAAATATAGGACAGCTGTGACTTTGAGAGCCCATGTGAAGGAGTACAGTGTGGCCAGTGCAGGCTTTACTACCAGCCTTCATTCACCAGGAATCATAGTGTTTTGCCGTGAGGTAATTATTACCTCTGAAGTGTGAGAGCACAATAACAAGCCCATTTCCTTTTAACAGGGCCACGGTGTCAAGGGTAAAGATCTGATACTACACAGCACTGCTGTGGTCAAAGTGAAAGAGCGTGGGTGTGCCAGATTTGCGCTCCGTTTCAAGCTGAATTTTCAAAAAATTAACCTGTCAACCAGGATTAACAGCAATTGTTAAGGGTGACAAGTGTGAAAATCATTCTTTTGTAAATGTGTCAAATGTGCCCATATCTGTGGTTAGAGATGGCAGCATCTTCTGGAAAGGCTGTGAGGTGACAGTTTCATCATCTTCAATTGCTCTCCTCGTCAGGAGGTGTAAGTCGACAATGTCGGGTTGCTGGACTGTGGAGTGACTCGCTCCGACACTCGACAACAGCAGGCTGTCAACAGCCTCACCTCCACCTCCTGCTGTTTGATATTCTATAAAAGTGAGGCCTGTTAACAAAGCAATATGCTGCAATTTGCTCGAGCAGACCTCCACAACACACAAACCTGAGGTGACCGAGGAAAAGTGACCTCAGACCACAGAGGGCATGAAGATATGGAAACTATTTGCACTTTTGTTTTTATTTTTATATCCGTAAACCGTTCTTTCCCAAATGACTAAGAAGACACAGGTGATTTTATATCACCAGATTAGGACCATTCTGATTTATGTTTCATAATAATAACTGTATTTGATTAATGGGGCGAAGTCATGGGAAGGTAAACCTCTGGTCAAAAAAATGTAATAACAATAATCTACACCACACTTTTATTTTTGGGTAGGTAATTACTTACATTTTCAGGAAAATGTATTTTGAAATCAGAAAAAACTTGTGAAAAAAAATGTGAGGAGTTTTCTGAGTGTGAATGTTTGTAAAGTGACAAAGTTTTGTGCCGTCATTCTGGATTCATTTTATAAACTCTCATAAATAAACTACATTTAATCCAAATACATTATTTGACTATTATATTATTTATGGCATATTCTAAACACACAGTGTTTAAAACAACAATTAAAACAGACAATTACTGAACTACTCAAATAATCAATAATCACTGTGAATTGTTTTGTAAGAAAAAGCCAAATTTATCTGATTTCAGTGTCTTAAATGCTGTTTTCTGGTTTCTTTCTTCCACTCATAATACTCAGTTTTCCTTGGATTAGAAACAAGACCTTTGAGAACATCACTGTCCAACATTCTTTAAACAATTAATTAACCGCTAATGTCAAATTAATACATTAACTTTGTGTCATTCACAAAGTCTTTAAGTGTACCATCTGGGGTTATAATGACCACACAAGCATTTTTCAGTCTCTGCATCAAGACACAACTGAAATATACAGAAAACAAACAAACACCATTACATTTTAGATAAGAAAAACACAGACTGCAGTGGCCTGTATTTAGTGTGAACCCCCTTTACACTTGTCTTAAACTCTTTTCTGGAGTATCTACAGGTTTAAAGCGTGGATCTCATGAATGTTGTGAATAATTTAAGTCTGACTGTGGTGGGTCTGTTTGTAATATCTGGAGGTAACTGCCCGTTTTAGCACCTATCTGTGTCCTGTCAGACCAACGATGAGTGTTGAGCTGAATGGTTCTGTACCAACAACACAATCAGGTTTCCTAAGAGATGGCTCACTTCTCTTTTAACACTAAAATAAACACGTGTATCATGGGCTGTTATTTTGGAAACCTGGCTGTTCATGTGTGGAAGACATATTGTCAGTCAGAACAGTTTTGTTTTTACCGTAATAGTTTTTAGTGGCTTTTCAAGCTGCGATTTAATAATGTCTTTGGTAAAATGTTAAACAGATACATGTGGGCCACAAGTGTTTGATTTGTCTTTTTAATTAAACCAGCAATAGATACCTGAAACACTAGTCAGCTAGTTTGCTTGAAAAATAATTTAACTTGTGAAAAAACCTTCCTTCCTTTTTTCATGATTCTTCAAGGACCAATTATACACTTTCTCTAACTGCTCACAGTCACTCACCACTCATATTTTCCTGCAAATGTAATAATAAAGATCCCTAATTACACAAAAACGCACTGCTATAAGGGAAATTAAAATCAACAAAATGACACGGTTGTACCTGAGCCTCCTCAAAACTCTGTGGCTGACTTGAACAGTAGAAAATCAATATTTTTGGTAGGTTTTAAAATTTTTTGCAACAGGAAAAATGCCTAATTTCACCAAAAGCTGAGATGCCTACATCCCCAAGAGTTAAATTCCTATACTTTTCCAAAATGTTCAACAGTTGAGATCATTTTTCCAGGTTCTTCATAGCCACAACCTGCAACACTTTTATGACACTGATCCAGATGCTTAGTTCCCACTGAGTATCAAAAAATACCCAGTATTACATCATACCAAATTTTAATCTTATCAGCTTCAGTGCATGAAGCATTTAATATATTTTTATGATATTAATATTGCAAGCTTTGAGGTATCTTAAGTTTTATTTCTCTATGTTAGTGACTATATTAAAATGCTAATGATCTAGTGAAAAAAGTAAAGATTTGGAATTTACTTAAAAAGCAGTTTTGAGGCCATGCTATTAATATTAAAAATGTCTAACTTCTACATACAATGGCAACATGCCACCAGTATTTTTATGTTTTTTTTTGTTTTTTTTTTTAGTCATCTTAAAAAGAGTAAACTTTTAGGTTGTTCTTATGGCCCAGTCCTGCACCGTACTCACATCTGAGCAAATTGCTGTGCTTTAACATATTTAGTTTGGTTCTATGTCATGGCATTTCACGCTTGCCACTAAACATAAGCTTCCATTATTAAGTGAATTTTTCCATCAAGCTGAGCTGGAAACTTCCCAACAAGTAGCTCAGAAAGATTTCCTGACTTCGACGCGGGTCAGTCGAGCTTATGAAACTGAGCAGTGTGAGGCCCAGGTTTCACTCTTCCCTTCTGTGGTTCACTCTCAAGTCTGAGAGGCGAGCGAGAGGAGGCTGAGTGGAGGAGGAGGAGGAAGAGGGTAGGAGAGGGAGGTTACAGTGCAATTACACAACTTGCTTTTGAGCTACATCTTAAAATTCTCGTTTAAACTGGTCTGATGACATCGCTCCATTTGCACCTCCTCGTCTCGCCAAAATCTCATGAAAGGTGAGAGCTAGCCTGTGCTTTTTCCTCTCCTTTGGAAATCGTCTTATATGAAACTACAGCTGTCTAGTGACACTTTAATAAGCTACCTGGGGCTATGAACTGCATGCATATACAGTGGACATACGCCTGTAAAGAAGAGGAGGAGCTAATGCTGATCTGTCAGTGGAAGAAAACAGTTTGCTGTGCATTTGTCAAACTGTTTCCAAATGGGCTGACACAAACTTCTCACAAAGAAACGTAATAAAAGATACTTTATAGTTGCAGCCTTTTGTAGTGTGCAGAAGAAAATACATATTTTAAGGTGTATTATGGCATTGGAATTGAGGAAAATAGGTTAAACATTTCTTTGTTACCAAACATATTAAAGCTAAATAATAACATTAAAAAATACATTTTAACTGCCTACAATGGAAATTGTAAAATCATTTTTTTTCCTTGTCCAACTTTCTTGCCAGCTATATCAGTATACTGGGAATTCCAGCCTATAAAAGTCAAAACAAAGTAGTGACAAAATGACTAAACACAAACCAACAAAAACTCAAAGCAATGCCAAGCACTGTTATAAAACGTCCCAACAGAGGAACCACATGAAGAGCTGTTTAAAGATAAACAGGTAGGTTGTGCAGAAATCAACTGAGATAAATTAATCTTGACCAAAATGCACTGTGCAGTGAGTGAGTTTGGCAGACTGTTTGAGTCTGTAAAAAAGGCATGTTAAGAGAAGTCTACACAAGCACGTAGCTCCACAGGTTTGCTATACATTTCCTCATAAGTTTAACTAATATTTACTTACAGTAACAGATTCTGACTGAGTAAAGTGAGAGTGTGTGTGAAAGAAATGTCCAAATGTCTCCGGGCCAGTGCAAATGTGTTCATTCATTCTTATCAGCCAGAGCTTCTTGGTTGCTGAATATGAAGGGATTGTCAGGAGATGTAAAGAGGGCTTATTGTTGCATTCCTGCACAGACCGCAGCAGTAAGCCGCAGCTTTTTCTATTCAACCATAAACAAGCAATTAATTCTGAATTCTTAGACTACTTATGTGGAACAAAACATTTTGTTTACAGTTCCTGCAGGCACACATAGGCCCGATAAGTGCTAACCTTTGTCCCCTTCAATGCGGTAACTGTCTACAGCAGCGACTGTTGCTGCCTATTTCCCTTAATCAAATCAGCATCACTAGAAAAACAAACCCAAAATCTGCAGAATATCTCAAACAATGGATAAATATGGAACGTGTGCAATAAAGATATGTGTTTAAATGTTGATCAGCTACCTTAGGTTTCCATTTTTATTTAATTTTTTTAATTAAATTTAAACTGCAAAAACACAGAATAAGAAATCGAAATTCCACTGCTGATCACTTATCTTTGAGGGGATTAATATCAAAGTACTTTAATTGTAAGCACATTTCATTTATTTTTCTAATAATAATAGTAATTATGGATAACAATTCAAGAAAATAACTTTGTTTTCAGGTTTTGGTTTTTTTAAATATCTGCACATAACACGCAAAAAGGTTTTTATTTATTTATTTACTTACTTACAGACAAAGGGTGTAATTACAATGTATACAGTTTAGGATTTGTGTCTGTTAAATGCTGAACAGTTGTGGTTATATTGCGTGACCAGCCACTTCAGGATATTTCATTCTGATCAGAATGCTTAAAATGAAGTAAAGTGCAGTCATTGCTAAAGTTACTTACTCTCTCCGTTTGCTCGGTGACAGCTCATCACAATGAAGGCAGCAGCCACAACAAAACACACAGTCCGGAGCCTCATCACTGACCCGGGATAAGTCACCATCCAACACACTGATCTTCAGCAAAAAACAAAAACACAGTAATCCTTGCTGAGGAGCTCAGCACCGACTGAGGAGGAGATGCCTTTAGGAAATGGGTTTTGTTTTGCGGCGCGAGCCAACAGGTAAACAAAAATAAATAAAAGACATCCCGGAAGATGGGCGGAGGAACGAGTCCAACGTGTTCAGTCAAACACAAGCTAGCACTGCTGCTGCTGCTAACTTAGCCAATAAAAAGCACCGTTAGAAAGCACGTACCCCAGGCATGAGTACTTGGTTTACGTATTTTGAAGAATGTGTTGATTTAACTAGCCCGGCTCAGTTAATCTATGTCGGAAAAGAGGAACAAAAAGAGACTTGTTGGCCGAGCAGAAGCTAACGTCTACGCTAACACAAACGACACTTCAGCTAGCTAACAGCGTAGCCTGGCTCTGCCGCTCCAGTCCAGGCCACAAGTGAAGTTTGCTCTGCTCTCTTGCAACGTTGCTAAAATTCTACTCCAACACGTCCTCAGCCTAAGAACACAGCCCTAATGCATTTTCTTTTATGCACACAATTAGGCTGCATGCGTTCCCAAATGCGAACTTTAATTTAATTTAGAGGAATTTCGGATGCTGACTCGGTGCTTGTGGCATGCGTGGCGCAGCGCGAGCGTGTCTTTCGCACATATTCTCAAGTCCTCCGGCGCGCGCACACCATAACTTTGCTTGGTTTGTTCACACAGCGAGACGGTTTGTTTTGTCGTTGTTTTTTTTTCCACACCACGATAAGGGAAGTAGCGTCCAAAAAAAGCTCCGAATGTGCGTGTTCAGTGGGTGCAGAGATTTCAATGAGAGGTCCACTGAGTGGGGAAAGCTCGTCGTGGCTCCGCAGCAGTCAACTCTCCGCTTGTGTTTGGGAATTAAAAACAAACGCTCCAAGTTGTGTTCATGCTCCGCCAAACTGCTGCCAACACACCCAGGCCTCCGCGAGAAGGAGGGGAACACAGGTGCACCAAAGCCGGACAGCTGTGTGTGTGTTTGTCCTTTTGTTCTTGCACAGACAGAGGTAGATTGTACAGTCTCCCAGGTCCTGTCGGATCCCCTTCTTCCAAGCCTCTCCGCCAGTAAACAAACCCTGCCAGTGAGCCAGATGGGCTGGAGGGGAAACACGGACTGGAGCTGATTGGATTACACAGCAAACCGACCCACGGTCAGGTGGATGGAGCTGCCTCTGTCCGCCTGAAAGCACCCGACTGTTCACTTTCCTCCAGGTCAGGAATCTGCATTTATTGATAATGGCAATATCATTATCTAATGATGCAAAACAATCAATAAAAACTTTAAACCAAGAATTATAGGCAAGGCAGGTTTATTTATATAGCACATTTCATGTACAAGACAATTGAAAGTGCTTTGCATAAAAGATTAAAAGCATTACAACAGGGAAACTATATATGT
>JAPQRP010000011.1:25997816-26008093 GCA_037367295.1 Apogon hyalosoma | reverse complement strand
ACCTTCCAGACCCTGGAGACCACATTGGACCTCAGAGGTGGACCTTACAGACCCTGGAGACCACATTGGACCTCAGATTGTGGACTCACTGTCATGTCGTGTATGTGGAAATTCCCAAAAAATAGTCACTTGCCTGATAAAGGGTATTGTTAAGTAGTGCATTGAACTAAAAATACTTAAATTTTGATTATTTTTGTGTTATAGTTCAATAAAAGGACATGGTTGAAAGTTCCAGAAAGAAGATAGGAACCAACTCCTTTAATGACCTGTACAAAAATATTACAGCTGGATGAAGTGACTGTAGCCCCAGGGCCTGACAAACCTCTAACTCTGACGTACACACGTACCACCACATCAGACGTACGTAAGAGAGGCTTATGTTAGGTTTGTTTTTTACATTCAGGTGCAGATTCCAGTCGTACACTTAAAAGGTCCAGGGTGCAAGACTTAGATGATTCAACAGCAGAGATGGAATATCATATTCAATACTATAATCAGTTCTTACAACCTTACAAATACTTGTTTATATCTCGTGAGGAAATGGGTCTCCTGTCAGTGTCAGTGCTGTGTTTCTGCAGGACTTTGGACTTCCTCTTCTTCTTTTTTCCACTTTGTGATGGATGGCATCTAGTGTTAGTGTGTGTACCCTTCACCAGGGGTGTCCAGAGTATTCCCAGTCCTTCCTCAGGTAGAAGTATAGATACTAGGGTTTAAACAGACTTCTGTAGAAGTTGAAGTATCAACCCAAGCATTTTACTCAAGTAAAAGTGTAAAAGTACTGGTTTCAAAACTACTTAAAGTATAAAAGTCGGCCGAGACTGATTCTTGGAGGGAGGAGGAGGAAGATGGAACCAGCTGGATGTGCTATTTTTTTATGTAAAACGACATCAGGGTATTTTTACGACTCCAATGTACTTTAGTTGTTTGGTTTTGTCTTTTTTTTTATCTGTTTTTTGTCCACTGTCCTTTTTTTTTGTCTAGTCTATTTGTTTTCTGTCTATTGCCCTCTAACATGTGTGTGTATAGACATGTATATTTTGTCTATTATCTTTTTTTTCCTTTCATAATTTTTGTCCATTATCTTGGTTGTCTTTATCTTGGTCATCTATCTGTTTTTTGGGGATTTTTTTGTTTCTCCTTTGTGGCTACTGTCTTTTGTATTTTTTTGTTTGTTTTGTTTTTGCCTATTGTTTTTGGTTTTTTTTTTAATTTCTGGTGACTTGTAGTTTGTTGTGATTTTGTAAGTAAAAATAAAAATGATTAATGAATGAATAAATAAATAAATAAATAAATAAATAAAAGTATAAAAGTAAATGTAAGGGTCAAAAAAATGCCATTTGGACAAAAGCTTAGGCAGAGCCACAGGGGAGGGGCCTATTGCACTACTCCACCTCCACAAAAACATGTTTCTGAAGGCCATAATGACTATAATGTTATATGAAAAAGTTAATGTTGAAACATTTGGGATGCTCTAGGTTACCTGTTTCAGCCGCTTATATGAGCACTGAACATGGTCTTCCTGGCTGCTACCAACCTCCTCACCGGTGCTTGGTCGGGACATTTCGCTCCAGTTCTCTTGAGTTTCATCCTCAAACTATCCTACATATGTCTGCTGTGTCCTTACTGGAGCCTGACGTGATTTGTGTAATGCACTGGTGCAATGGATCATGTCCAAACCAATAGGGTGTTGGAATGGTATATGTTCATACTTCTCATCTAACTACAATCAAATTCGCTCTATCCAGACGGCACCATTTATAGTTAGACAGTTTTTTTTTTATTATTTGAATGATGACAAGCCAGAATGAAAACAAGCACAAATGAAATATGAATAATGAGGCTATTTTTCAAATGTGAGGAGAAGACAGTAGAGATAATTGCGTGAAAACATGAACTCTGTGAGGAAATTAGAATAATTTCCTGGATGTATAGAAGAGAAAGTGCAACTAAAGTATCGAGCTCATCACGCTAGAATCGATCTGATACCGATACTCACCTTGGTATTGATACTATCGATACTTTGACTGAGACGCCCAGCCCTACTATGTATCTGTGAGTTCACCTCACATTTTTACATTACAAATAGTGATTTGACTGACGTGATGATGAAAATAAGTTGTGCAGTGCTTCACAGTTCTGAACCTGAACCCTCACAGGACTCAGGAACTAAGATGGATTCCAGAATAATAAAACATGCAAACACCACAGGTACCGTACATCAACAGCTGTCACAGGTGTAATAATTCATTATGTCTCTCTCTGTAATTACACAAATCTGCCTGAAATGATCAGTTGACTGCAGGGTGGGATTAACTGCTCCACGCCCATATACTGACCACCTTGTACCTTGCACAAGTCCTGATGCTGCTGCATTACCGTCACTATTGTCGCTTTATTTGTTGCTGCTCTTGTTGCTGCTGTACATGCAGCACCACCTTAAGCTATGGCCGCTGCTGCTATATATTCTGTAATATTCAGAGGTTTATTTCATTTATTTTAATGGTTTTTGTGGTAGTTTTTATTCTGTTCTATTTTGCTCTTATCTATATTGCTCATTTTTATTTATTTATTTTATCCTAGTCATTCATGCTGCACACACTGAGTCCTGGGTAACTGTTGTTTTCTGATCATGTCTAATGATTGAGTGACAATAAAGCTGAGTCTGAGTCTCATAGTGTGCTTACATAAAAGCCTGAAGCAGCACTTTCAGGAATGTGTTGCGTGCAGCCTCGTTCTAAATGACCACACAGTTCAATGTGCCCTTTACCTCAATCTGACATATAGGTATGTAGGTAGCAGCCTGTTTGAGTGTGACAGTAAAAACAACAGGGTCAGGGTTCACAGTGATAAGGACGCAGCAAAGGCCTGACTCAACATACGGTGACATACTACAGTGTTTTTTCAGGTCTTAGAATCTTTAGGTGGTATCTACTGTATGAAGATACTGAACCATAGCAGGAGTTACCTTTGGAAAGATATGGCACTGTAATCACACTTATTCACTTAGATCTACTGGAAAACTGGACTGTATTTCACCTTTTCACCAGCAGGGCACCATTAGCATTAAACCAGCCAAGTGGTCTTGGATAAATGACAAACCTCCCACTAAAACAACTTGGCATTAAATTTTTATGGGAAGCTTTCCTGTGGAATATTTGACCTGTTTACTTTATTCCTCAAAGGGACAGTTTATGAGATTTTGGACTTCATATCTTCGTTTCACTAAGTCATCAGTCACTTCTATGCTGTCAGACCTCATCAGTGACTGAAAAGCTTTGGTGATTGTTCACAGTCAATCACTACTGTTCTCACCTGTCACTGTTTGATTGTCTGATCTCTGTTTTGTCCTCACTATAAGTCCTTACTGTGTACTACTTGCTTTATCTTGGATTAGTCTACTTTTTTTTTTTTTACTCTGTTTATCTTCCAACAGCTTCATATTTTTATTTTCATATAGACCAGGTGTTGTGCTGAGCTGTTTGTTGTTGTAAAAAATAAAATAAAATTTAACAAAGATAACTGGGGAAAAAACAAACTAAGTGGTAATGTCATGTGGTTGGTTGGTTTGTGGAAGTTGCACATATATGGGTATTGAGATACCTTTAGAAAATAATGTTGATTTTATGACTAAAGTACACACAGTAATTCAGTGTAACAGATTTTTATCAAATTAACACATACAGTAATAAACATGGTTATAGGTTGGAGAAGTGGCTTGTGACTGAAGGGTCACGGGTTCAATTCCCCAGACTGGCAGAGAAGTTATTGTCTAATGTGTCTTTGAGCAGGGCACTCAACCCCCCATTTGCTCTCCAGGTACATGGTCCACTTCTTCTTCCTCTTCACATAATTTACAAAATCTGCTTCCACTGAACCTGCTCGTTTTTATTGATGTATCATCTTTAATCACCCATTCCAGTGAAAAAGTTTTTCTGTATTTCAAAGTTTAATTTTCTTGTTTTTAGCATTTCTACTCAGGAGTTTATTGGTGCAAAATGCAAATGTGACCAAACTCAGATGGCTGTTCATCCACAGGGCAGAGGTAACAGACACACTGCTGATCGACGCAGGAGAATTGACACAGATTTGTCAACATTTCACCGTCTCCTGTGTTCAGCTGCAGAGGAGCTACATTATCACTGACTTGCCTGCTCCTGATCAGAGGTCTCTGCAGATTAGAAGGCAGATCTGCACACTTACCCCTTGAAAGATCATCCTTTTACATTGTGATTGATGACTAACAGTTGCCTCTCTGTTGCTGACCTTCACCAGTTTTCTGTCCCCATCCTGACCCACGGTGTGGACCACACCCTGGACATGCCACTCTGTGCTTCTGTTTCCATGCTGCTGTCTACTTCCACTCACCTGGTTGGTCCAGCCTGTTGCCCTCTGTATTCCAACTTCCATAACTTCAGCCTTAAAGGTCATTCTAAATGTTAACTGGAGTTTTGAGTCGTGCATAGAGCCGCACCTATTGAATATTTTTGAAATTGAGTAATCTATCGATTATTTTATATGATTCGATTAAACGATGAATTGAATAGATGAAAATAATTATACAAATGTGAAAAAGGCATGTCTGAAAATGATAAACAACTGGTCCTTTATTCCAGAACCAGCTGAAACAGCAACCACAAAAAGTATAAAAGTAAACGGATATATAAAGATTAATGCTGTCAAACAATTACATTTTTAATCAGATTAATCACAGGGTTGTTGTGGATTAATTTTGATTAATTACAATTAAATATGATTCATTTTTTATCTATATTAATTGCATTTCATTTTGCATGAGCAAACAGACTCAAGAAAGAAGGGCACATGCACTTAACGCGTTAATTAAACACCAACAGTTTCAACAAAACAACTGTAAACAACTGTTCTGTTTTGTTTGTTAGTTTTTTTTATCCTCATATTTCCATCCAGAGGGCCAACGTGCTGTTTAGTGTCTTCCATCAATAACATTAATGTTTCAATAAACATGCTATACATGATAGAGCCCCTCAGTACTGTGGACTCTGCATTCAGGTGTAGTTTAAAAATTTTTTGGCCGTTTAATGAGCAGTTAAGGCATGTGTTTCCTGTTTGGGCATCGCTCGAGAACTCCATAGACTCATTATAAATGGTGCATGCGCAGTGGACAACCCCCCATTACAAGAGATAGGAGAGCCTTGAGGTGCAAAAAATTGGCCCAAGCACCGCCCACAGGGGTCAACGTCACATCCTGAAAACAATCCAAACCTTCCTCAGAAATGGAGTCAGTGAATAGGTCCTTAAATCATATTACTGGGCACTGCCTAAGGGAGTGGACAGCTCAGTGGTTAACTCAACTGGCTTCCATGTGGGACATGTGGGATCCATTCTTGGTATCACGTACAACTTTAACGACTGTGTCTTTTTTACCCCTAAGATTTATGCGCATGCCTGCATTCTTTTCAGTGTAAATATCCAGAACTGAAACCTGTCGAACTGAATTTACCCTGTGCAGATTTTCCGAAGAAAATAGTAGAAATGAGGCGAGTTGATTTCCATATAAATGGGATCACTCTAACAGTCAACCACGTGTTCACTTTATTTATGTGGTTGTTCCTCTGACACTTACACAGTCAGTAACTGTTCATTTCAAACTCCAGTATAATGATAGCAGATGGATTTGGAGTGGAGGTCTACACGACTGGAGTGGAAGATGGCAGCCTACAAGGAGCAGAAGGAGATGCTGATCGAGTACTTGAGTACTGGGCAGTATCCTGCTGGACTCGACAAAGCCCAGAAACGGGATATTAAAAACCTACTAAGTTTACCCCCAAACTGAATTTCCAATAAAGCTGTATTAAATGCACCCCCATGTGCAACCATCCCCCATACAATACATGTTTTTGTAGATCTATATATAAAACATACCCCTTCAAGCTGTACTGAAGTTTTTCTCGACAGTCTTGACTGACCTGAAATCAGTCCCAAATGTCAACATTTTTAAATCCAGGTTAAAAACCCTCCTCTTTTCATGTGCTTATGAGTAAACTCTTTTTAACCTTGTCTTTTAAATGCACTTTTTTGATTTCAATGTTTTGCTTTACTCTATTTTAATGTTATTTTTTAAGTATAATTTTAATATAATGAATGTCTTTCTTTTATTCTGTGACTGCATTTTAAAATCACGTTTTACCTCTGATGATTTTAATGCCTTTTTTTTGCCCCTTTTTTGATTTTAATGTAATTTTAATTTCTTTTTTTCATCTGTGATTTTTTTATGCCTTTGTAAAGCCCTTTGAGTTACCCTGTGTATGAATAGTGCTATACAAATAAACTTGCCTTGCCTTGTTTATTTGTCATTGACTATAGTAAATTTCACTTTATTTGGATATACAAAACTACACAGTTAACAGGGGTAAAAATAGTACAGGTGTAAAACCAGCATGCTGTGTGCTGTACCAAATTTACCCACATAGTGCGCATGTACAAAAACACAGGAAGTACAGAAATAAAACAGGGGTAAAAAATTGTACATGGCACTGGCACAAATGGTATCAGTGCTGAGTTTTAGCCCCTACGTTGATTTTCTATTTTTTCAAAGCCATTCGATCTACCCACACAACCTTCACCCCTGGTCTAAACGCATTGTCCATACTGTCAGTGGAAAAGACACTTATCAGGGACATGTCTGACTTTAACACTGGAGTCAAAGAAAAATGTGCATATTTGAAGAATAGAAATTTACATATAAAAAATACACGACTGAAAACACATATGGTGTATTTAAATTTTAACTGAACTTAATATTTTAAAATAGCGGCGCATGTACATGTGTCCTAGTGGTGATATGTGGTTATAGTGCAGTTGAAAGCTGACCTGAGTACTGCACCCATCAAAAAGTGATTTCACCTGCCGCCTCTGTTCAAAATGCAATCTGTTTGCTTTTTTAATGTATTAATAGTGAATATGTTTCTACAGTCCTGTGTAGCAAAGAAATTTTTTTTTTTGAGTTATGCTTTGTCTCTCGTTCATGTCATGAGAAAATAAATTATTTTTGTAGATTATAGGATTGTAAATTGTCCATGACAAAGAGAAAACCAACTGGAACTTCTAGGACACTACTGATACGTTAGTGAATTCCTTGTGTTTGGATTAAGCTGCCGGTTCAGCCCTGCCATGAACTGGCCACATGTCCAGGGTGAACCCTGCCTTCGTCCATAAGTACCTGGGATAGGCTCCAGCGACCCCCATGACCCTAGTGAGGATAAAGCGGGTTCAGATACTGAATAAATGAATGGATTAGGCTGGCACTAAGTTTGTTCATATGATAAACATCTTTGTTAAATACAGTTTATTTGCTTGTGTAACTGTATAGTGGGCATGTGTATCCGAGTCACAAAAATGATACTGTGGTTCACAGATATTTTACACTTTGCAGCTTTAAGCTAATGACAAGAAGTGGGAAAAAAGCTTTATAGTGAATCTCTGTGAAAAACCGGTTTTATTGTGATGGCGTGTCTTGTCAAAGGTAAAATCAAGCGACCCACGGTGATTTGTGTCTCCTTTGAAAGGTTCGAAGCAGGAAGTTTAAATTCTTCAATTGTTACATAAGGAAAAAGTCTGAGTGCAGAACCTCCAGAGATGTCAGGGTCCTTGTGTGTGAACCTGTTGGTACCCAGAGGCCCACACCTTTCCCTGGGTTAATAGTCAACCACATGTGCCAGGAAGTCTTCGGAGGAAACCTTGGTGGTCTGCATATAGCACATGGGAACGCAGGCATTGTGGCAGAGGTTAGTGACAAACCTCGGTTCACACAGACACGTTTGACTGGAAGAACAATAAAGTTCACACATGATTCATCCTGAGGCTCTTCCGAGACGCCAGTCTGTTGCACTTGACCCGATCAGGAAAAGATGCAGCCGGTGTCAGGGCCGAGTGGGACCATCAACCACTGGACTCACTTCCCCTTCCCAGTGTGTCTGCGGGGGCTCCACATGTACAAATCTAAAGAAAGATTTCTTCCTGCCGCTGTTTCCAGTGTTTGCAAAGACAATACCTCTACATTGGGAGGCAGGAGCTTGATGGATGCGTTGCTTCTCTGAGGTTAATGGACACTCACATTTATAGCAGCAGCTCTCTGGACTGGTGACTGGCCTCTGGCCAAGTCCAGGAGGCCGGGGTTACAAAATGCAAGCATTCTTCCACTCTCATGCACCTAACTGAAGCCTGGAAAGAAAATGTGCTATGACAGCGACTCTGCATCACAATACATTCCAGCAGCTCCCCAGATAGTCACATGTCCCCTTTTCATCCCCAAACACGAGCACAAATAAACGACAGGGACCGGAGCTCTCTCACCCCCTCACATTCACTCCTTGGAAGTGAGCTAAGCATCTGCCTTCTGTAAAGCACTCACTTATAGCTGCTCTTGTTAAAACATGCCTGATATTTTCCCTGCCAGGGAGCTGTTAATCCTGACAAGGCTGTGTGCTGCCCCTAATTCCCAGAAAGCCGAAACCTGCCGTTTGCTGATGTGTTGTGCAGCTACAGGCAGTGGAGGCCGCGAGTGAAAGCATTCCCTTCCTTTTTCAGTGCCCTGAGTGTGATATGTCATACGTGTCTCTTCAAGTCTGTAGAACACAGCGGTTTTTTGTTTTTTTTTTTTCATAAAGCAGGAATGAAGTGGTCCTGATTTTGACAGGATTCACTCAATAGAAGCAGTCAGTGAGTATGTTTGCTCAGTACTAGACTCCATTGTAGTGATGAGTCCATCGTAACTAAATCCACACCAGTGGCCTGCGTCGACACAGAGCTGGTCAGGAAACAATGGGCACGGATTATAGCTAAGACTCTTATTATTATCTCTTCTATCCCAGGTTAAGACCACATAACACCTGCTGCTCCACTTGGACACACTGCTTACATCATCATATTCCTGCAAACAAACAGCCCAGACATACACAGATTACTCTGTCAGTGCAGGAGGAAACGTTCCATTATGGAGACAGAGGCCGACAAGTCCTGAACGCTGCAGAGTTAAGGCCCAGATTTAATAGGATTTAGGAGGATCTGATGGCAGAAACAGACTGCAGGAATATATAATCGAACAGAAATTGTGTTTTCGTTACCATACAATATATTTCTCTAGTGGCTCAGACTGGATTGTCTTCTGTTTTTCCATTTCACAGTAGGCGTCATCCAGTGTTAAGGTGCATTAGTGTTATCCACAGTGTCTGAATTTAGTGAAAGGTTAATATCCTCTTTACTAACAAGCCTGGAACAGAGGGCTTTGCATGTTTTTGCTGCCACTCTGAGGGAGGGGGAGGGGGAGGGTGGCTTCTGTCGGGTGTAATCTGCAACTTCACCACTAGATGTCACCAAATACCACAAACACCAAACTTTAAAGAAAAATAGATGTTCCTTAGAGGGTTTAATTTATGTGCTTTAGTATTTAGGCCACATTTGACCTGACTTCACCCTCCTGACAGTATGAGAGTAAAAGCTGTGCAGTAACTGAGCCTCTGTGACAGATTAGACCTAAAACTTCTATTAATCTAAAAAGTTGAATAACCTTTGAACCACTAATCCTATCAAGACATGTAGAAAATTCTAATAAAATGTTTCTCAACTTTTCAGTGGCATCAGATGTGTCTTTTTTGGATGTTCAGAGGCTCTGTAAATATGGAGAAACCATCATCATCCTCATCATCATCTTCTTCTTCTTAACTCACAAATAAAACCCATAGAGTTTGGGTGTAGACACTTGTTTTAATGTCCAGTTAATTATATATTTTGCTGGAAAAGTCACTTCTTCAGTTTTCGCTGTTTTGAAATAATAACTGCTGAATTTACTCTGAGTTCCTATGAAGATCTACATGACCAGTAAATTAAATATAGGAGAATACATGACTGTCACAGAAAAACGCAAGAGGCAGAGGATAATATTGTGAAAATTGGTGGTAAATCAATTAGGAAAAGTTAAATGGAGAGAAAAATTCATTTGGAAATCACCATAAAAATAGATCAAGGTCTTTAAGGGTGAAACCACCTATATGTGTGAATGTGGGAGTAAATGGTCGTTCGTCTGTATATGTATGTATGTATGTATATGACTCACTTTCACCCATAGGTGGCTGGGATAGGCTCCAGCACTGTTACAGCCCTCAAAGGTAAAGACTGTTAAAAATGCATTAAAAGAGTGATGTCTTTCTTTTTTAAGTGTAATTGGTTCATTTTCCATCCTTTCCCTGTGGTCTCCATAAACTGTAAATGCTCTGCTTGGCTCTGAATTCTTCATTCATTCA
>JAPQRP010000011.1:25963835-25983361 GCA_037367295.1 Apogon hyalosoma | reverse complement strand
GTGGAGTTGAATGAATGAAGAATTCAGACCCAAGCAGAGCATTTACAGTTTATGGAGACCACAGGGAAATGTTTTAATATGAAGAATTCCATTTAAAAAAGCAAAATATCACTCCTTTAAAATATGTCCAGTTTGGTCATTCTTTAACCTAATTTGGAGGGTACTGATCTCTAGAGAAAAACGCTGTGTTGAAGATTTTCTTTTGTTCGATAAATGTTGTCACTACGCTGCTTTTTTCACTGGGGGAAAAAACAGAAACTGATCATCTCACTTCCAGAGAAATGAAACTGGAAATGTGACCTCAGTCTATGTGGGTGGTTGAATGTTAACAGTACTAGCAACATCAAAGTAAAGAAAATGCACAAAAGCATCTAAGAAATACTAGGAAAAAATGTAACACCTCCTGACAGGGAATTACATCAGCCAAATAAAATCTTTACAGTTATAACAGTAGACCTCAGCGAGTCAGTGCTGTCAATAATGAACGCACTTCCCTCTGGTGTTTCAGCAGGGCATTACAACCAGAGAATACAAGTCTATCAGCTCCTGGGGGATATATATTTCTGTGGGAACTTAGTTTGTTTTCAGCATCCCAGTTGGTCATACTGCTTAATTTTTTATTCATTAAGCTACCATTGACTGATTCTGAGGCTTCACACCCACAGCTGTGGTTTTGTGCAGCAGGAAATGCTTAGTCACAATACAGAGACTTCCTCTAGTTGCTTCAAATACATTTTTTCTCAGTGACTTTCTACCATTTGAGATTCATGGAAGTATACATAGTCACTGATGCAGAGGAAAGCAAAGTAGAAAAACTTTGTTTCCAAAAATAAACATGCATTTCTTACACAATACTTGCTTCGCAACAGATAATACAACATTCTATAATTTTGTAAAGTTTTGTTGTAAAGGGTATGTGTTTGAGTGTGTACGTGCAGGAGTTACTGACCAGGGCTGAGAGCCGAAGCCGTACCAGGCCAGCTGGAGAATCTGGAAGCCAAGGCCAAGCAGGATTGTGTTTTTATTCCCTATGGAACGCATCAAGATCCCCAGCACCACCGTCTAGGAAAACAACACACAGGCCATTCAACAAGGCAAAAAATCCAAAACAATTCACTGCAAACATGGTAAATTTATATATGTTTGAAAACATGAAGAGAAAATATTAATGCATTAATTAAAAAGGAGCTTAATGGGCAACTAGAAAACTCAGACACTGACTAGTGATTAGAAAAAGGGTGGTGTAAAACAAGCTGGTTATTACTGCAAAATAACATCGACAGGATGTGATGTGATCTCCCTGACTGAGTTTACTTTGCATTACTGAAGGGCTTATTGTATATGTTCTTTGAATTCCATGGAAATTTACTGAAGAAGTCAGTAATTTGACCAAAGAAATTGCTAGAGAAATGTTAGTGATTTCAGCTAAAATTAAATAGTCCATCAAACAACTGAACCTAGATAACTATGATAAGCTTTGGAAATGTCTAGTCAATACACATAGATCATCTATCACAGATTAAATAAATGCCACACCCGCAGTGCCACACATGGGTAGAAGTGTACATGTCCATCAATAAAAATAACTGTCTAACGGTGCTGTCACTGAATCAGAATTGAGAATATGTTAGTGTGTTTGTAATAAAGCAAAATGACAAGCAAGTTCCAACACAGGTGTATCATTTTTTGTTTTGTACCTGAGCGAGTATGGAGAGGATCCCCACCACTGCAATAAAGGCAGCCACTGTCTCTGATGAGAAACGTATGACCTGAGGGTAAGAGAGTATTCAGACAACACAGGTTAGGATGGGACAGCTAAACTCAAGACAAATAACCTCAGACAAATAACACAGCAAAGGTCCTCACACAAAGCCCTCCTATTTTTTTTTCACAGTCAAGCCAGACACTGTTACAGAAGCTTGTTTGTTTGGTTCTACTTTACCTTGTTTTCAGGTGCATTTAGGTCACAAATTCTGTCCTTTATCCTGTTCAGTACAAGAAAATGGGAGCTGCTCCTCAGTTGTGTCATTTCTGACAATAAGTGTGAGATGATACAAGACAAAGTGCTTTTGGTTTAAGCAGGGCAGACAGGTATGTTGGGTAATACTAAACCCAGCACTCAACACCACTGCTGTGTTTTTCAAGATGGCAGCACAAGACATTTGGGGCCATGTGTGTCAGACTTGCCTGACTGGTTCACCTGACACTATTTACACAAACCCTCCTCAGTTTGAACACTCTTCAACAGATCATACCTTGACAGTCCGGCTGCTTCTGTAAACTACTACTGCAAAATATGCATGTTCATCTGTCCATTTGTAGCATCTTGTGTTAAAAATGCGCTGCTTTTCCTGCAGTTGCATTTTGCTGAGACATCTAATGAATTTGCTCTACTTATTCAAGCTCTGAAACAGGCTGCTCAGCAGACTTGCTGATACAAACTTCAGGCAGTGTAGGTGAAAAGTGTGTGGTCTGCAAATTTTCCCTATTTGTCCAGAACAGATTCCCCAAGGCTACTTCCAGTAGCCATCCAAGCCTCTCATTAGCAACACAAATGACACACATATGAGGCCTTCACCTGCAGCATGTACATGCTAATGCAAAACAGCAGCGTAAAAAAAAAAAGACAATTTCACCTAATAATACATTACCATACATTCAAAATCTCCAGAAGTCTACAAAAACAGAGTGTTGGAGTCCTTCAATAACACCAAAATATCACAACAAGATGAGCAGGAACAAAATACAATGTAAGCCATGTTTCTACAAATGTAGACTTTTGAAGTGTCCCTTTAGAGACGGTCAGAAAAACTCATTTTATACTTGCTTAAGGTGGTTTTTGCTCTTCTTTGAAGAAGAATTAGTGAGAGATAGACACATTTTCTGAATAATTTCTGATTTAGCAAATGTACAAATCACATGAGCGAACAACTGTTTCTACATGAGAACTACAAGCAAGAGGAAGAGGTGAAGGCAACAGAGGAAGGCTTAAACCAAAAAATTCTCAGACTACAATTCAATCCTCCCCATCACATACTGACAGAACCCCTAATAAGTTACAAATGACTAATAGACTGTCTCCACACAAGGAACATTCTCCAAATAGAAGAAAGAAGTAAGAAGCAAGGAGGGAAAAAGGGAAGAGAACAACTATATGTCTCTGGAAAATGCAGATGTGTCTCCTTGAATCTTTCTTGTAAATATATAATCACTATTGTGGCCAATTTATTGTTGGCAGTTTGTACCTTCATCAGACATGATGAACATCCCCATTTATATGACTATATGCAATATGCACTGTGATACAGAAATATAAAAAATTGATTCCAATATTTTTATGTATTTGATGTGTCTACTGCCCCTGCTTGGTTGTATATTTGGAAAATAGAGTGTAGTTAACATGATATAATGGGTTGTTTAAAGCAATGAACACTTGTGTATGCATCATTTTACCTGCTATTTGCTCTTCAGTATAGTCAATCGAGTCTTAAATAACTTTTAAGCAGATAAAATGTTTATTTGCTCCAAGTCAGTTGATGGAAATATGCTCACAAGTCACATGCTTCATACACCAAAGGTTTGTGTCAAAGTCACTTGAAACATAGTACAGTAAAACCTTGCAGTGCAGACTTAAGTTGCTCCATGACTGAGCTTGTTTTGTAATTTACTCATTTTGCAAATCAATTTTCCCTACTGAAATTGATATATAATTATTCCATTGCAGCTGCCCTAAAACCACCCAAAAATCCTTTTTAAGGGTTTTTAAAAAACATAAAAATGTGTAGTTAGAAAGAAAATAATTAGAAAAATGTAATAAAAGGAAATGCCCAAGAAATTATGATTATTGATACTGCCTCAACAAGATGCACATGTCAACTGAGCCAGCGGAAGCTGCTGCTGTTGGGGCGAGCATGTTCCAGCTCAGTGTTGACCAGCGGCGGCCAGTATAAAGCCTACTCATACTGCGGATTTGCACTTGTATTTCAAGACAAAAATACTCAGGATCCAGAGTTCGTGAAGCAAATTAAGTATACAATGGTGCACTTGTACCGTGAGGTTCTACAGTATCTAATGCCTTTTCTGATGGAAGGAAACAGAGGGAGTGGTGTTTCCTCTTACCTGTTTGAGATAGAGGAAGAAGCTGGAGTACTGGCCGGCCTCGGGGAGGTAGGAGAGAAACACTGTGATACAGATGAGGAGCACGGTGGAGTCCTGGCCGACCTTACGTAGAGACTGACAACAACAGCAACAACAGCTTCACTTAGCATATCGCAGAAGGAGGAAACAACCTGCTGCCTCATATTTCTGGTCAGAATGCATCTCATCATTTAGTAATGACAACATTAAGGGACACATCTGCTGCCCGATCAACTGCCATGATCATGAATATTTTAGCTGGAATACTGCAAAGATTATGTAAGCAAATTGCAAACTTAAACAGTGGATTATCAAGTTGAACTAACAGTCTCAAACACATGAATTATACCATTACAAAATCTGCATTAAGGATTTATGACAATGTAAAATTATGTTCCTTGTTAAAGCATACACTTCATGTCTTCTTTCAGCTAAAGTAGTCCATCTGTTTTAAAAGAAGGAATCCAGTTATGTATTGTTGTCCCTATCAGCACCAGTTGCATGAATGGAAAAACTAAGTAAAACCAAACACCATTAGATTCTTTTTATTAGTTGTTTGAGCTTTCAGTAAAAGCTGAGCAAAGCTGCACCTTACTGAAAGAGTCAACCTACAGCAAATGGGTCGGCCTGCTCCCAGGATATGGGCGCTCCCCATGACGCTGGCCTCATCTTCTCTGGCAGTGACTCCGGCACGGCCACCAGGATGAAGCAGATGTCGAGCAGGGCGATGGCTGTGGCCAAGATCACCACCAAGGTGTCGCCGTAGGCCTCAGACAGGTAGGCTCCAATGGCTGGGCTGGTGACCAGGCTGGCTGCAAAGGTAGCGGAAACCTGAGAAGGAGGAAACATAAAGCTGAGGTGAAAAAAAAAAAAAAAAAAAACAACCAAGAGCAAAACACCAGCAATTCCCTGACTGTTATATCTTATTATCTATCTTTTAAGGTTTTGTGATTCTGAAAAGTTAAACATAAACATACAGACTTCAACTAATAACTGACCCCTTGGTATGTATAGCAATCTTCAACTGTCTGCATATATTTAATAGATGTTTTAGTCAGGCCTGTCCGTACCAAACCATATGCTGTGCTTCTCTCATGTTCCTGCGTGATGTCCGCCACGTAGGCAAAGATCACAGAGAAAGTGACGGCAAAGACGCCGGACATGGAGATGACTGCGAAGTACCACCTGGAAGAAGAAAACACCAATATTAATGATGCACTTGTGCCCCGATAAAAACTTTAAGTGTTGGAGGTTTTAAAGTGGACCTGTCATGCCCATTTCCTGACAAAAAAAACACAAAAAACTTTGTATGATTTACATTTAAAAAAAAAAAAAAGATTGGCGCGCATAGTTACAAGTAGGTCTGTGTCTGGGCTCAGACTGCAGTGTTTCCAACACAGACTGTACTTGAACAGTCCATCTGAGTCTACTGACAGACGCGGAAGTTTATTTACCCATTATTTTCAACATTTTCACCTTCATCAGAAACATTATGTTGTTCAGTCTGTTACTGTCTTAACATAAACAAAAAATATTTTTTGGGGGGATGACTTACTTTCAACAGAAATACCAGAACACTGTGCATCACAGCCAAATGAACAGACTCCCTTACAATGTCACAACTTTGCTAATCCAACATCAAGTTAAATAACAATAAAATGATAAACTTAACAATCTATAATAAAGCCAATACATTTTGGTTGAATATGAACATGTATGAAGGAAATATGCAATGGATGGAACAGATATTTGTACATTTACTCCTAAAATTATAAAAACAATTCTGAAAATAGTACATTCAGAACAAAATGAAGCCCACTCTTTTTGACTCAAAAGGGACTAGTTTTCCTCTGACCACATGCAAGATGATCATCTGACATGTAGTGTTACTTATATGACAGAAAATGACATAAAGTACTGTGGTGTTGTAGGACTGTGGTTTGTCATGTTGATGCTCAGGATTTCATCATATGAGGCATACTAGGTTTTATCTTTTATCTACTTATAAACAAGATCCTTACATTACAATGTCACTTGTCACACACTTACCATGGGCTGATCTTCATCAGTGGTATGGGCGCACATGTAAAGAAGACTGTTAGCAGCAGAAAAGACTTGCGCCCCCATACATCTGACAATGCTCCAATCAGCGGAGCACTTAGAAATGATAATAGGCCCTGAAAGGACAGAGGGAGAAAATCATAGATAAACAGAGAGAATTTTTGGTCACAGTATCTGAATAAAAGAAGCTGGTTACATAAAACTGATGCATAGTGTAAATATGACTAAATAAAGGGAATCGTTTTTTTATATTGTAAAATCACACAACTACAAAATTTGTGTTAAGAATTACAGATTACTACTTTTTTCCACTTGTTGTTTGCTACTGGTTATTTTGATATTGGACTACTCTGTTCTGCAATTCACTGATGGTCTTCTGTTGTTGTTATTACCGTTATGTTTTTGCCTGTTTGTTTCTGTTTCAGTGTCTGCTTGCTTGCATATAACCGTGTCCAGTTCTCCCATCAGGTAACATATAAACAGTAATAAAATAATTAAATCCAGCCAATGGGGGGAATTGATTGAGGTTTCAAAATCCGCTTAGATCAAAACCGTCAAGCAACTTGTGGCTTCCAGTATACTTTTACTGGAGGCCAAATTGCTAAACAAGACAGATTTAAAAAAACAAAAACAAAAAAAAATTACAGACTACAACCATAATCACAAAAGAACAGGAAGTCTAAAATAATTGTATGCTTTATGGCTTAATGCAGATACAATGTTGATGTGGTGCTGCAACTGTGCTATTTTGTGGCGAGTGGGGAACCTGCTGCAGTTACTGGACAGCTGCAGGTGTTAACATGCAATTCCAATCATGTCAAGCAGGGTGTCGCTCTAAGAACACACATGTTTAGCAAACCCTTGCTGGGAATAAAGGAACAAATTAAACCTGCAGCACCAAGCTTTGTAGATTTACAGTGTGATCGTTGTATTGCCACCGCTAAAGCTAAACACTGAACCTTGCTATTGTGTGTGTGTGTGTGTTGTCTTACCTTGACTCCGTGAATAAGCCCATTCATCAGGAATGTGTGTTGGGGGAATGTTTGGTGTAAAACCTGAAGAACAAACATAGATAACACAGATGTGACCACTTTAGCCACAAGGACAGCGTCACATTTCAAACACTGGTTCACACTGAAAAAAATCTGCTGCAGGGAGGCCAAAACCAATGTAACAATGGACAAAAACTGACCCATACACCAAAGTACCGAGAAGCAAAATGAGACAGAAAATGGGATTTCTATCACAGAATGTTTTTCCTCAAAATACTTTGTCTTCTAAATATTTCTGAAACCTTACATGGAGCTGTGACTTACAATCAGTTAACAAGTTACATGATATGATTTATTCTGCAGATAAATACGGATAATCATTACCCATGAAAGTGCTACACCACTATAAATTCAGAACATTGGCTGAAATCTATTGGAGATGGCTGTTGTCTTAAAGCACCAGCTGACGGATGAAAGAACAGACTGTGGTTCCTAGTGTCAAAGTGGTGTAATTGAACTGTTCACCTGTTCTACCAGGGGGAATGGACCCCGACTCCAAAAAGATTTATTCACATAAACTTAGTTGTTTTTTTTAATACAGGAGTCATTCTGGTCTCATTTGCTTTACTTGAACCCTCTGGTGGTCCTAGAGCAAAAGGCCTTAATATCTTCTGGGTCAGGCTTTGGTTTACAGGTGTGACTGACCGCTTACTCAATCCTGAGATGGATATGGACTTTTGGAGCCTCTGATGTACAAAGCAAACAGAGGCAACTCTCCTGTGGTCACTAATTTACATTTATGAGACCTCAAATTATGCCCCCCGCCCCCCAAACTTACTTTATTGAGATTTTTCAGTTACAGGTTACATGTATGCAACACACCTTTGTATGTAAAAGGATATGAAGTCAATAAACTAAGTGACCGCAATGAATAAATAAAACAACCACAGCAAAGAACAAAACAGACAACAAACAAACAGTACCTTGACATTAAAGAGTACAATTATACAATCCTATGTAGGTCAATCAGTGTAAACTTGGTCCATCTCAGCTTTTAAGGTGCCTCATTACACACATAACCTCAGGCTCTTATATGTTCATTAGGTTAGAGAAGTAGAATACACATTCTATCTTTTAACTCTACTTTCCTTCTAATCATAACTTATTTCAAGCTATTTTTTAACTTATTTCAAGCTATTTACATTCTGTATTTATTTATTTATTGCTGTTGTATGACTTTCTGTGGAGCGGTGACTGTATTTTTAATTTCCCCATGGGGATTAATAAAGTCAATCAATCAATCTATCTGTTCAGGAGTAAATTAGGTTCAGTTCACTCCAGTCCAGTGGGGGAACGGCCACATATATGAATACAAAAGACACAACTAATCATTCAGGGATAGTGGGGAAATTTAGATCTCTAACAAATGAAAGAAAAGGGGTCCACATTGTATAAAACTTGGTCTTGGAGTCCTGAAGTGTATATCGTATCTTCTCTAGATGTATGCGGTTCAGGATGGATTTGATCCAAAGAACATGGGATGGAGAAATTGGAAATTTCCATTTAAGTAAAATCAGATGTCTTGCCAACAGGGTGACAAACACAATTATGCTCTGGATTGTTTTACTTAAAAGCAGTATGGAAAACAAGGTTCCAAAAAGTGCAATCAGAGGGTCTGGCTCCACCTGAGAGCCACATATCTTCAAAACTGTATTGAACACATCCACCCAAAAGCCACCTAGAGACAGGCAGCACCAAAACATGTGGGTGTGATTTGCTGGAAATTGGTTACACTGCACAGTTAGAATTGACATCGTTATAAATTTTGGACTGTCTGCCTTTAGTCCAATGGGCCCTATGAATAGATGTCAAATTACTTGATTATGCAAATCTTTAAGGTTTATTGTTAAGTAAGCTAATATTTAGCACTAGGCCAACACTCCCAAATACAATCACTTGAGACTCCAAAAAGCCACCATGGCAACAGCCAAAATGTGATCTTGTGGTGTCAAAATGACAATAACATTCCACTTCTTATATAGAGTCTACAGTTCATACACACCACATTGACATCAACTGTAAAAAGGAGGCAAGTGATTATTAGTCTGGTTGATCAGATCTGATATTCAGCATTTCATATTCAACATCAGTATTTTTTAATCCGAATGAAACTTGCATTAATTAATTTGAATTCTTCATATTAATCATTTTATCTTATGTCAATGGTTGAGGAGACATTTGGAAAATGAAGAAAAAAAAATCATCGAGACAGAACGTCTTCTGAAAGACCTATTTTTTGTATAGACTTATATTTTCAGTTGCAGATTTGTTACACTTATGCACAAAAATACTTCGTTAGGTCAAAGAGAAGCCAGTGTGGGTTATAATTTTAATCTTTGACTTTTTTCTGGCAACATTCCCTTCCTATCCCAGCTTGTAATATGCTTTTTTTTAAAAACCAAAATTGGTCCTGTATGATGTTGGATTATCATCAGGATGTTATAAAAACAAATAAATCTGCATTTTCTGGGAAAAACAGTCAGAAACTATGTTCCCTCAATTCCTTATTGGCAGTCATAGAAATGCAGAAGGGAGAAGGTTTTTAGTTGGTTAAAATCCACATCTGAATCATTTACTGGGTTTACGTCGGGTTCAAAGTCCATGTCTGTCAGTGGTAAGTACTGAGCACAAGTGTCATTGACTCTGGAGTGGAAACATGAAGTTTCAGTTTAATTTAGGATGCGTGACACTTGACTGAGACTGAACAACAGGATCTGGGTATTGTTTGGGGCATGAGTGAGTGCAGCTGACGGCATGGCTACAAATTCTTCTCTTTCTCTGGGAGTCAGTTACCCAACACAGACTATGAATGCTCAGTGAGGACTGTTTTTGCTGGATATTAATGAGGCAGGGTGCTCGTTGAAGGCAGTAAAGCAGTCCCTCTCATCTTCAGACGCCCTCTGATTAGTTCTAAATGCAAATGTTGCCTCCACCCATTGTAATTAATGCTTAACAGTTACACATCCAAACACTTCTCTTCAAACAAGAGGCTCCTGGAAAGCAGGCGTTGCAGAAGGCCCTCTGTTTCATGTCATGTGGCTCACAGATGTTTGCTCATCGATTTGACACCGGTTTCTACTCAAAACAATTTATGCTGGTGAAGAACAACAAGCATGTAAACAAAACTGAAAAGGAATTTAGTAAAGTGAGGCTGTAAAATCAAATTGCTATTGCCAGAAAAAGACAAACTCTTAAAACAAAGTCAATGCTAGAGTTAAAAAGACACAACACTTTAATGGCACAAACAGAATAGCTTGTATACTATGGGTTAAAGAGAAAGGTTTACTCCTTTGGTTTAGTTTCCCATTAATCATGCTGATGCAACAGTCTCTCTACAGTTTCACAATTAGGCTAATCAAAACCAATTTTACAGTCCCCACAATCATGTAAAAATCTCTAAGACTGTTTAACCCCATAAACCCAGGATTATTGCACCTATGTCATTATGACTCCTTTTCATCTCTAGCAACAAAAAAATTCAAGCAGACAAACTAAACACTTTTGGAGCTGACAGACTGAAGAATCCATATAAATTAACTTAAATATACTCACTAGCCAAGCAACAGTACTGCTAACAATCAATGATGCAACGTGTCATAATTCAAATATTGTATTTACACTATGACTGTGATGAGATGTGCTCCTTAGGTATTGAAATTTGGTATGAAATGATGAAACACATTTTTTTCTTATTAAATAATAAATAAGCAATTCAGTTAGTAGCATTAAAGTACTGAAGTTGTGAACCCAGCCCAAAAACAGAATAATTCTCTTGCAAAAATTAACAAATTATCCATCTTAAAAATATTAACTAGTACATTTCTGGGGTTTTTAGGTAACAATTTGGAATGAAAACCCTCAAAGTAGTGCTGTAGAATTGCCTATAGTGAACACTTGAGCCACACCACTTGTTTGTGGATTGTTGTGTGCTGCGGTGAATGTGTGGTGTGGTTTGCCGGGCCTGCTCTGTGCTGCGGCCTGGAAACACAAACCAGTGACCCCCTGATAAGCCTTCTCAACAAAGAACTGGTGCTCAGACAATACAACTGTTTGATGCCCTTTTCATATTTCTCAGCCCATTAGCACTAGGCAAAACATCTGCCAACACACACATATGCACAGAGAACAAAAACATAAATCTGCATCACTCAGGGCCATGCTCATTTGATAAGGGATTCAATTATTCATAGACAGTGATGGACCTTGTGTGATTTCAGTCAATGGGAAATGCCACTTTCTGGCTCCAGAGAAGCCAGATGTGGGCGTATGAATATATTACACCATTATGTCAGTTTACATAAGAGTGTGTCTGTGTGTATGCAAGCTTACCGTAAGCATTGGGGTGGTGAGGAGACCCCATGCAAAAAACTCCAGGAAGATGACCACCACAGCATGGTAAACACTGGGCTCACCAATCCCCTGTGGCTGCATGGACACACAAAGACACACAGAGAGGTGGTTAGAAGAGAGGCGACCAAGACGTTTGAGTGCAACAAAGCATGTGCAAATGGTAACACATTTACAGCAAGAACTTTAAAGTGGAATCTATTTCAGGTACTTATTGCAGCTTTCATTTAATGACAGTCTGACTGTGCATCAGCTGATTCTGTGGGACTGCCCACAATAGGAACAGGCTGAGGTTTACACTTCCACGGTGAAGTAGTGATATATGAAATGAGGAAACTTCTGACCTGCAGTAAGATGTGACAGTTGTGGAGGCTGTAAAGTAGGCCAAGTTAACAACATAGGAACATTATTATAATTCTAGTTAGTGGCTGTTAGAGGAAGTCCCCACTTTTATGTCAGCACTGCAGGAAGTGAGGATGATGGTAGTTCTTAGTAATCAATATAACTACAACTCTCCTCTAAGATTGTATCTGAGTTGACAATTAGTCATACAAATATTTACAAAGAATAACATTATTGTTTGTTCTGTTAACTTTATTCTACTGCTGTTTATCTGTAGTTAATTGAAACAGAACAAAATAATCTACCGTTGCACTAGTTCTCCACTCAATTCATGGCACAATAAGAGTGGGATGCAACAATATGATGTTATTTAGCAAACTCATTCAGTCAGTGGAAAATGATGTGGAAATAATAATTATGGGGTTTCAGCTAGTTTTACCCAACTTTTTATACATGACGAACAATTATATGGGTAATGTAAAATAATTACAATAGTCTCAAATAATACAGATACTGAATGTAACAGAACTAACATGGAGCAGCAATTATTGATACAAGGTAAAACATGTCACACTGTATCAATGCAAATCAAACACTGTAAAGTTACATAGATGGAGCAAGAATCATATTATCCAGAATGCAGAACTCCAGTTATTCTGAGCACCACTGAAGCCAAATTAGTATGAAATCAATTAGATCAATTATCAATTAGAGCATCACACTTTTCCTAAATTAAATCACCGGTTGTGGTTGTGGGGGGACTTCTTTATAGTAAGTGTTGCCCCTCATTTCTTGGGTACTGTTTATTATCTGTTCCATTTTTTTCCCCAAATTTGTGTACATCAAATCCATCCACCTGTAACCTCTTCATAAACTTAAGCAAAATACAGATATGAATAAACACAGACGAATGACTTTAGTACTGCAAGGGTTTCCAGATTTTTTTTAATTTTTTTAAATTTTTTTATTAACAGGCAAGGGTAGTGTAAAAAAAAATCTGTTGATGGAATATTTTGGCATATAACCACCATCCAACCACCATGACTGTAACGTAATGTTGGACATCATACAGAACTATCATTGTGATATCCACAGTTACTATTGAGAAATATGAAGGTATGTAGCCTTCAGGTGAACTCGCTAGTGGGTAGTTAGACGCAGAATTCTCTCTGTGCTGTTCAGTCAGAAACCACTTAAAGACCAGCAGCAACTATATTAGTGAGTGGTTAGCATTTCTCCACACAGAAAGGGAATAACAGAAAAGGTTTGCATCCCTACATATGACCAGGTTGAGGTTTAAGAACCAAATCTGACACACCTCACACTCTCTCAGTCTACAACCACACCCACCTGCTTGAGAGAGAGAAAACAAGTCCTAACCACTATCATGATTCCCATTTATGCATTTAAAGCATTCACATTTTGCAATTGACCAGTGAGCAACTACGCCTGTAAAATGAAGCGGCTGACTGAATGGAGGGTTAGAATGCTGAAGTAAAATCTTAATGGCTGAGTGGTCAGACCTACCATCAATAACAAAGCACTAGAGAGCCATAACAACAATCTGAAGTACAGTCCTCACTGGAGGAGCACTACTTCATGTAAGGTGTTAAGGACATTTACAGCCACTAGAGCTTTCATCAAGGTGTCAGGATCATCACTGGCTTAATGCTGACTTTTGACTTCATATGCCATTCCAGCATGTTTGGCATAGGTGTTCAAATGATTACATAACCAGCACTGGCAGCTCACAGTATTTACAACAGTGTTATCATATCCCCTTTGCCAACAGCCTAATTTGGAACAATCGTATCCCATCTTGTAAATGACCCAGCCAACTGAATTCCTAATCACATTACTGGCTATTTACCTCCTTGAATTTCATACTGAGGAAATGTGTCGTTTCGGGCTAAGAGCAACTTAATGGGATGACATTTTAGCGAAAATGCAACTGTGAAATTAATGATCAAAGACGGGGGGAAACAGACTGGTGTAAAACGACACATTAGCGCTATAGAAGGTACAGCTAACAGACTTATGAGATGACCTTAACTTTAGCAGAGCCACCGTTTGTTTGTATGTACCTGACATGTTTACTCAATCGTTTTGTTAGTCATTACTAACAACTCTAGAAAACGTTTCGTTTCCTTAACCATGTCATCATCTCAGACTACTTACTACAAGTTGTCTTATCTTTCCTTTAGCATAAATAACAAGGTAGTATAAAAGTAACTTAGAGCTAGTGATAGACGTCTGCTTCTAACAGCAGGGTAAAAATAAACCCAATTAAACACGTTCACACACACACACATACATACTGGGGTAACGTTAAGCTAGCATCCAACTGCTTCTCAGCGATACAATATAAGACAAATTTTAACAAATAGAAGGTTAAGTTCATATTGGGTTGGTGGTTAGATTTGCTATGTAATTTAAAGTGTAGTACAGTTTGAGCAAAAAGAGAGCTGATTAAAACCTTACGCTAACGTTAGCCTGCTAGCGTTACCTGAGCTGACGTGTAAACGACTAGCCAACGTAGGCCGCTAACAGTGGCCACGGCTAGTTTTGAGCTAGCTCCACTAGCCACACAGCTAGGCGCTCCCTTCACCACCCAGCTAACGGTTAAAACTATCCTGGCTCAAAGCACCAGATAAAAGACAATGCACAGATTCTGCTCAGACCACTGAATTTGATTAACAAAATAAACAAGTCTACTAATGGACCTCAGCGGCACAGTCTAGCTCAATGGCAAGCGAACTTAACGAAGATAAATAAATATTTAACTCACACTTCCTCCATCTTTTATTATAATTTTCTTAGCAAGAAGAATGCTGCGGTTCAGCCGCTTCTTCTTCTTCTTCTCCCCCGTCATTGTTAACTTATGTCCATTCTTAGTGTCAGAGGGCCATCGTTGTGCCTACCAAAAATAAAATGATCTACAAATTTTGGCAACTAATCTCATAACACCTCGCTAGTCGGCTCCAGGCTGCTAACAGTGAGCTAAATGATGATGATTCCTCATCTCCACCTCGCGTCAAACCCGTCTTCCTGAACTAAATATTGACCCGCCCCTCCCACAGGAAGAAGCTCAACGATTGGCTGTGTGAATGAAAGGCAAACACAGATGCGATTTTCAATTGGTTGAGAAGAACATTGGTGCTACTGATACCCTAAATGTTATTAGTGAACGGCACATCGCGGGATCGCTGTAACAAAGAGGAACTCCTTATATGGTGTGTAGTAGTGTTTAAGAAGGGAAGTGTACAAGATGTACAGCTGCTTCCACAAACCACCTCAGCACAGTAGAGAAACGCTACAACGCAAATGTACATATTAGCGGACATTGTGGGATGTAAATATTCTGTATTTTTTTTTGCCTCAGGTTGAAATATTTAGAATAAAACAAATCTGTATCAATTACCCCTGCACTTTTTTTCCTAAATATAAACTTTACCTAGCAGGATTTGTATGAAGTATAGGTAGGAGTATGATACTGAGTAAGTTTCGGATTCTTTTTCTGATAAACACTGTTATGGAAAATAATAAAAAGTGAAACCATTTGTGCTGGATATCTGCCAGAGGTTACAGCACTGATACATTCTATTAATACAGTTATTTTACTGGAAGCTTGAATGTTTTAAGAGTCATGTAGAAAAAAAAAACAAGTGAAAAAGTAAGCAGAGCTTACTAATACCCCTGCACAGTTGCACAACACTTCACCCCTTTTGCTCACTTACACCCTGCCTACCCAGGGATTAAGTTTGAGACTTTACTTTAAATCCTTAAAAAACAGCTTAAATGTGTAAAAAAAAAAAAAAAAAAAAAAAAAAGAAAAAAAAAAAAAAGCAAAAATTGAGAGAAAGGCACATGTAAAGAATGTGTGTGAAATTTGAAAACAATCGAGTGAATAGTGTCAGAAATTGATTGGATCATCAACATCTTGGATGGATGGAATTCCTGGTACATCTACATAGCCCCACCCTCTGGGGCAGGCGGGTTATAAAAATAGAGAAGCTGCTGCACAACGAATGGAAGTTTCTTATTTTTAATAATCTACAGAGTAATTTCTAGGTAAAAGTGTTTTCCAGCAGTTGTAAAATAATTATGCTGTAAGCATGCTTTTTGTTCCCAATGGGGAAACTGTTGATGAAACTGTGTTTTTCTTCTTCTTCTTCCTCTTCTTGCCATTAACAATGACAGAAAATTGAAAACACTCAGTTTATTTTAATTATTGACAAATTCAAAATGCATCAATTCTACCTCTTAAAATGTACAGGCATACAAATGAAAAACATGCACAAAGAAAAAAGTAACATAATGAGCATCAACAGCTTAGCAATAACACATTGCAGAGGATAGGAATATTTTCAGTCAGTCTAAAAGGCAGCAACATGACCTTTTTTCAGATATATTAAAACTATGGTCATTCATAGCAGTGAATAATAAAGCAAAAATATAAATTCAGCTGACCCCCAAAACATAGTCATTCTCTGTACAATGGTAGAACATTTAGGTACAATTACCAGATATTTCCTCCACATACCACATCAGTTCCCATTAGTACCACAGAGGTTGAGTGTATTAGTAGAGGATGCACTCATTTCCTCAATCGCTCCTTGCAATGTTGTTTTTTTCCCGCTAAAAATAAGATACAGCTTGCCACATGTTAACAGGCCCAAAAACCTAGATAACTAATTTAAGTGTGCACTGTACATAAAAAAAACAAAAAAAACATAGCGTATTTATATGAAGATGCTGAGTAGTCATAGTTGTTGGTGTTTCTTCAGATGAGTTAAAACTCTGAAGAAACAGTGTATGGTCTACTATTAAATACATATAAAAGATGTTTTCCATAGCAGCATTATAAAACAGAAAAGTCTCGACAGCAAAGTGCACCATTGTCATTGTTTAACTTTTCCATGAACACATACTTGAGACTACTCCCTGGTATTTCAACATGGGGTAAAAAGTAGTAGTCTATTGTTATAAGTTGGTTAGATCTTCCTCCTCGTCGATGTAAGGGATGTCCAGGTCTTCAAAGCTCCTGCTGCTGGTGTTCTCAGTTTTCTGTCCTGGCACAGGTTCAGATGGTAAAAACTCTTTGTGTTCGTTGTCCGTTTGAGCCATCAGGCTTCTGACTCTCTGAGCCAAGTCGAGGGGTTTGTGTGGACACTCAGACTTGTGGGTTTTCAACTGCATGACCATCTTTCCTGGTATTAGAAACATTGTTTTGGTCAAATATTTAGTTTCAGTTTACAGTTCACAATGATTGTCAACCCACAAATTCCTGCTTTGTTTTGACATTTACTACATTCACATGAGAGATGAGAAACTTAATTCCCAAATAGAAATTCAATTATCGGTTAGTGTCAATAAAGTAAAAATACAATTATATCAAATAATTTGTATATTTATTTGCAGAATATTCACAGTTGTAAGTAGAAATGCACATGCACTAAGGTTCCACTATCATTCCAATTATGAAAAAATTTGGACTTCAACAGTTTTCATGTCAGTAGGATGTTTCTGTCACATCCATCTTTTTCAAGTCACAGAACAGTTCCTGAACTCGCTGCTTCCTGAAACCCAGAGGAAGGTGGAAGTACCTTACCTCTCTACTGACCTTCCAAGTCCAGGCTCCCCAGGCGATCTTCTAGGCTCTCTGTGCTCATGGACGACACAGAGTCCAAGTTATCATTGTCAGAGTTTTCCTGTTCTAGATCTGGTAACCTGCAGGCCAAGTCCTCCCTGAAAAACAACAGCACAGGAACTGCTCAAACCAGGATCCTGTTAAATAAATGTGGGAAAAAGAGTGAAATTAGAACTCTCTGCTCACTTTTCTTGCTTGAGGGACTTGATCCTCTCGATGAGGGTCTTCTCTGTGTCATCAGAGTCAGTGTGTTCAGGAACATCCAGCTGGGAGGGTTTTTCAATGACCTGCACAGACACAACACAAGGCACCTTCAAACCGTCTGAAGAACAGCTCTCTAAATGATCAAATCTGCTCATTAAAAAGGATTACTGTCATCTAAAATAACTCCGATACAGCAGGCTTGAACTTTAGAAAATCTGACAGGAAATGTATGACGTATTTCTGTACTATATCTTAGTGATTTTATTTGCGTTCATGTTTTATGCAATTTTTCACATGAAGTTACCAAACTGCAAACTACTGACACGTGTTTTAACACAGAATTCTTTTATGTTCCATCTACAGTACTTGTGATACACTCTCTTTTTTAAATAATTATTTATGTACTGCTTTTTATAATTTTCCATTGACATGCATTTCTTAGGTAGTTACAGTTTTTCATATATACAATGTACATTCATTTGTATTTACACGTGTACTGAAGGCTCATTTTCACAAGTCTGTATCTCTAATTTATCCTTTTCTCAACCGTTAATGGGCAGAAAGTTTCAAATAAAATAATAGAAAGAGCATGAAACAAACAAACAAACCCAAAAAACACACATCTGGAACAATGAACATTTGGGAGTGACCATGTAGTGATGAATGTTCATTTACATAAAATAAAATCAGGCCTCTGGATTATCATAAATTGAACCCATTTTTCCCAATATGAAGCAAAAACTTCTAGTCTATGATGAACCAAAGCAGTTATTTTCTCCATTTTGTAAATGCCTTTTGTTATGTCCATCCATGCTAACAGGGCTTTTCTTGAATTAACCATTTCCTAGTAACTGTTTTTTTTATAGGCAATCAGCAACACATTAATTAAATATTTGTCTTTCTTTCCCTATTTTGTGATATACACCCAAATACAAAGTTTTGATTTCAAAGGGTAAGACATTCAAAATATTTTGTAGGGTGTTATGAATGTCTCCAAAACTGTTTAACAGCATCGCAGTCCCACATTCTATGATAATGATTTGCACGGCGGTTTCGACAGTTCCTCCAACACACAGGAGGAGTTCCCTCGTAGTTTGATTTCTGACATGGTGTGATAAGGTACCTTATCAAAGTTTTCCATCCAAACTCTCTTGTGATACACTCTTACCGTGTTTTGCCTCCTTAGTTTGAGTTCATTGACTGCCAGTGCCTCTGCGTATTCCAGCTCCTGGATATTCTGCATCATCTCTCTGTATCGTCTGAACTGCTCTGTGATCAGAATCTCCACACACCTGCAAAGAATATGATCAAGGGTGGTTTCAACCTCCAAAAACCACTCAATCAGAGGTGTCAGAGTCATTTTAGTTCAGGTTCCACATTCAGCCCAATATGACCTCAAGTGCACCAGACCAGTAAAATAATAACAGTGAAAAATGTTAAATTACCAAACCAAAATGTTTACATCTACAAAGTGACCTTAAAAATCTTAATAACATGAACAACCTGAGAAGTCTTAAGAAAAATAAGTGCAATTTTAACAATATTATACCTCAGCTTATCTTTACGCACATGCATTACAACTTACAGATCACAGTGGATAGACAGAAGGAATATTGGTCAAATTGCACTTACTTCTTTTAAAGGAGTGATATTTTACTTTTTTAAATGGAATTATGCATTTTCCAGCCTTTCCCTGTGGTCTCCATAAACTGTAAATGCTCTGCTTGGCTCTG
>JAPQRP010000011.1:25943003-25954594 GCA_037367295.1 Apogon hyalosoma | reverse complement strand
ATTTATTTTTCAAATAGACCCAAAGTGCTTCCAAACTTGCTTCATAACATTAGTCTACATCTGGTTTGAATTTTTAGGCTGTCTGTCCTGTTTTTAGGACCAGTTTCATAGAAGCGCCCATATGCAGTCTTATACTCTTTAGCTTACCATTTCTATCTGTTGGAGAATCAGTCACTGGCAAAAACTTAGGGGACCGTTTCTTTAGGAATCTGAGGAACCAAATCCTGTAGAAATAGAATTTTAAAAGCAACATTTAATACATTACAAGCTTTGTCCAAAATGACTTCTTCAGTCATTTAATGAAGGGTTTTTACCTCTCTGGAGTTGTCGGAGACTGGTTTGACCCCTGATGCCCAGAGGCCTCATCGGTGCCTCTGGGTGGAAGGCTAAACCTCGACCCATCAGGCTCTGCAGCAATCTATACCAGAATGAAAACACAAATACAAACAAGAGTCAAACATTTTGTTTTCTAATATCCTGAGTAAAAACTAAAAAATGTGACCTCTCTCCCCATCAGCAGGCAACACCGAAGGATTCGCACAGCTCCCCCTCCACCAAACCACACCAGCATGATACAAAAGCTCAGTAGTAAAGGTTTATTTACCATGCGATGAGGACACTCCTGTATGTATGAATGCATTAATAGGAAATATCATGCTTTAATAAAAGGCTGTCAGAGCGTTTTATATTCAATATCTAGTACGACCTAGGCTAATTCATAAATACAAATCATGACTGGAAAATACTTAGTCACTGTGACAGAATGTGAATTTTCAAATGACAGAAAAGTAATTCATCAGATACTGTAATGAGTCAGTGAACTGTACCTGTCTAGTAACGGCTTATTTAAGTGACAATAAATGAGCCATGGAAATGCACCGTTTCCTTTTTGCTTGGGAGGCATCAGCTCATTTTTTTTTGTCATTTTAGTCTGATCTGCAGAGCAGAAAAAATCCCTAACTTTGGGACATACACATGCAAGGGCTGCATGCAGAAGAGTAGTCAAATGCCCCGTCAGTCAGTACCTCACGCTTTGATTTCAGGGCCCGGACATCCACGCTACTGACTGAGCTCTTCATGATGGACATGTGGGGGCTGATGGGAGGCAGCGGAAAGCTCCAGTATTCACTCTCCTTGGAGGTCGCAAAGTTAACCATCAGACCGCTGCGGGCGTAGGCTAACCGCCGCTTGCGTCTGGGCTGCTTGCGGAGCCGTACTGTGTCCTAATTAGCCAGGAGAGGTGATGAGGTACAAACTGGGAGGCTGTCTCTGATTCATGAGTATGGAGCTTCACTTCATGTCTTTCATAATGTCAGCTTACTGTACTTACAACCTCAGTACTTGGAAAACCATTGTCTCAACGTACAGGGGTAAAAACATGACGGAAGACAGATTTAGTGTTGAGGATAATGTGATGAGTGTTTGACAAAGGTTACCTCGTTGGTAGACGGTGAGCTGTCGGAGCCGGATGAGCTCAACTTGGACAATTCATCAGCAGACATCGACTTCCCTTTACGCCTGTGTTAAAGAAGGAAAGATGTAAGAGCTGTGGCCCTAAAATAAAACAGTGAAATATACGTAGGGGTGGCAAAAGCACATGCATTCTTTCCAACAGTAGAAGAACCAATACTTGTGGAAAAAAGACTAAAAGTACCAGTTCCAGTACCAGTTTTAACTATATACTTTTTATACTTTTAATCAAACTCCAGACAAATACAAATGATCTTATTATCATATTGAATTTGGAAAAAAAAAAGTGAAAAACATTTTTGTTGATATATTGCCATAAAAAATTATTTTACTCTGTGCATAACCTGCACAAATTTGTAGATACAATGGACAACGACAGAACAGATTTATGCCTACAACAATGTTAAAAAGGAATGATTTGTTCAGTTCTTTCAAATTCTAAATGTTCCTTATGTTTTTTGACAAAGCCACAGGGCTTTGTTAAAGAGAGAGGCTACAGGGCCACATTTGGCCCCAGAGCCACAGGCTGCAGACTCCTGATACAGTCAAATAAAAATCCTGTCATGGAGTTTATGAGGTACTTTCAGAGGCGTTTTCAAAGCTTCAAGTGGCAGATGCATCCAAAACTCAAACCCTTACTGATAGTCGTCTTTCCTTCTGTCTTGTCTTCGTTGTATTTCTGGACTTGATTCATCTGTCGGGTCTCCTTCGTTTTTCCTCTCCTTCCACCTGTTGGCCTTCTCCTTCATGTCCACCCCATCTTTGTAGCGTTGGAGTGAGCTGATCCTTGGGGTGTCGCTGTCACCATCACTGCTGACTTTGGAGTCCAGAGGGAGTGACAGCGGTCTGTTGAGTGGGGGAGGGGATCCTCTGCCCCCTCGTTTGTCCCTGCTCTGGGCTCTCTGTCCGGACTGCTCTGTGAACTGGTCGGGCTCCTGACTCCTGTTGGGGCTCTGCTCCACTTTGTGCTGCCTCTTCAGCTTTTTCATCAGGCTGTTGTTGAGAGATGTACCTGTGTTAGCTAGCACTATAGGCACTGAATCCACACAGTGAGGATGTGGCTGTATAACTACTGTTGAGCTGTTATGTTAAGAGAATAAAACTCATTTTCATCTAAAAGTCTGCACTATCACATATCATTATTCTATTTAGGACAAAGACTATACTTTGTAAATGCCACACATTACACTTATTTTACTGCAGTCCAAATGCATGTGTCATGTGGCTACTTTCTCCACCAGTTAAATATTTTGCTTACTTAGTAAATAAGGCTGATGTGTAGAAAAGTCTGTTTCACTTGTATATCTATATTTGTTGTTGTGTTTAGAGTATACTTATTTATCTATAATTGTTTACTTAGTTTATGTTCACACATGTCTTTTTTGGTATGTTTATTTAATTTGTTCATGTATAGACTGTAGACTGACTCTCAGTAGTCTATTTATCTACACTGGATGATTTATCTACATGTAGATGATGGATTTAATAAAACCCTAGAATTTGTCCATAAAAAAAAAACAAAACAAAACAATCTGGATCTGGAAAGTTGTTAAATAACTAAAACCCACTCAAACTAATCATTATATTATCTTCTTAGTAGCTCTCTGTTCAACTGGACTGGTTTAGCTCTTTTGAAAACATTTTGTCTCTCATCCAAGAGACTTCTTCAGTTCTGATCATCATATTATCCTTGTTAAAACTGTTGAAAACCCAGGTTATAATATTTGGAACTTTGCAGTTTGTATATTGTCTCTCTGTAGAACATAGTATCATTCATTATTTTATGAATGAATGAAAACTAAAACTTCAAAACAGGTACACTGTGTTGACCAACATGTCCACCAGAGGGCGCTGTACACATTATTTCTGTAATGTAAAAATATTAAGCGCAATGTCTTTCAAAGAGTAAGAAAACTTGAAATGTAAATCTCCTAATAACACTGTTTGTTCCTATAATGTGTGATCAGCATCTGAACTGCTTAGTAGACACTAAGTCAAGGATATTTATAAATTAATCAGCTTCAAATCACTTCCTGCCTGTTAAATGAACCCAGCTGCTGTCAGAAACCTTATAAGAGGTAGAAACACTTTTCACCAGTCATGGCTGTGATGTTACAGGAGCTGCCTTTTCCAAATACAACAGTGTTAGTAGTATACCTGTCCCGTCCACTCCTGGTACCAGACGTCCTCTGTTCCTCTTCCTCGTAGTGTTTTGGCTTCTTGAGTGAACTCCGCCACGCTGACTGGATAACTGTAGCAGCTCGGTTTTGCTTTTCATAAAATTCACGCCAGCACCTCTGAAAAACCAAACACAAACCTTATGGCAGGCTCTGGTCTGACAGAGTTGCATCTGTCACTTTACTGTTCTCCCTTGGCCAACTTCTGGCCGATGGGGTATTGCAATTGTTTTGTCATCTGTCTGTCTGTCCGTCTTTTCAGTGACATAATCGTATTATCTGAAGAACGCATTGACATATTGGCAACAAATTTATACTGTGGATGCATCTTAGCATGGAGCAGAAGAATATTGAAAATAGGTGACTTTGACCTACTTTTTCAAGGTCAAATGGCCTTATGCAGTTATAATATCTGAGTACTTTCAAATATAAGTCTTACACAAAGACAATCTAATCTAAATTATAGGGCAGGAACTTTCAACACAATCTTACACTATATTTGGTTGAGGGGGATTAAAAGTGCACAGCACGTTATGTTTTTATTTATTGTCTCTTCAACCCCTCACAGTTTATAGCTACATTGTATGTTTATAGTTATATTCCATTTTTAAAAATATTTTTCTGCAATGTTCCTGGTTGCACCGTGGGCCTTAGAGTTTTACAATTTCAGTCTTCTGCATGTGCAGTACATATGGCAAAACTGACAATAAAGCTGACTCTGAGCCTAGAATCTCCTTGCTGTGAGGTGTAAGTGCTATCCACTACACCACTGCACTGCTGAGGCTCTTAGTTTGTATGTTTAAACACCAATGAATCATAATTATCAAAATCATACTCCATCTATGTGACTGTATTTTTCTAAATCTGACATATTGAAATTTTAATTCTGTAGAAGTCTTTGTAATGCACTTTGACGAAACACCTGAGCCTTTCTGTTTTGAGGTTACTGTTCTCTCTGGTGAAAGGTATATATAGGTTAATTCTCTGGGCCCCGTCAATGCCAGCTCACTGCTCCTAATGCATATGCGCTAATGCTAAACCTAGGTACTGTGTGTGTATTAGAATGGGTAAAATGCACAGACCAAGTTTCCTTAGGGTTAAGAGAGTTAACCTGAAGTTTAACTTTCCTATGTAGGATTTTAGAATAGAAGTCGTACCTGTATGACCATGGTGGCGTCTTTCTTTTGCAGGAAGTGCAGTCTTATGAGACAAACGCGAAACCAGCGCTGCAGGATGATAATATGACGAATCACCACAGTGTTGAGAGTATCTTGAAGAAGCCGCCTCGCCTTCTCCTTGAGGAACACCTGACGAGGAAAAGGGAATAGAGAAACACAAGTTGTGATAACATCATATGTTTCCACTTATCTGTCAATACATAGGTCATTAATTATGAATCAGTGTCGTTTACACTACAAAAATTCTGGATGATTTTTTATGCAAACCTGTTATAGAAACAATGATCCACCTGGAGGACTTCTGCCTGCTATGATCGATGTATTTTTTTTTTGCTCATGATTACATGTATACTTACCTTTTTTTTTCCTATTTGGTAGGTGGTCTTATCGAGATTCATATTCTCAAACAGTTGTGTTATGTGCTCTGATGTTGCAGTGGCTCCTTTTGGAAGCAACATTCTGAACTTCTCCACAAACTCCTATCAGCAAAAGACAGATGCATAATTGTTTCAGACACAAAGACTGTAAGTGATCAGTTACTTGTATTCTCTGAGTACAGTAAAGAGCTCACCTTAAATGTGTATTTGGCACTGTAACCAAGCTTCTGGATGTTGACCATCTGCACTAAACCCATGTGTTTGATTTGCTGGCGCACAAGTTCATCATCAAAGTGCATCCCCTTCTGTCAAGAAAAAGAAAAAAGATCACAGTCTGATATGTAAAACTAAATTACCCATGACAATGTTGTTTAGCAGATGCTATTACCTTTTCAGCATTGGAGCAAATACAGAAGATAAAGAAAGGGTCTGCTTTTTCCATCTTCTCGAAGAGTTTCTCAAGTGATGCCTGTAAGACACACAAGTCAGCATTGAACTAAACAGCCTTTTCTGGACAGAGAGAAACACAATTAAAAAAATGGTCATAGCTAGCGAAAAAATACTTCATTTCACTTCATTTATTTATTTATTCATTCTATTCTAAATGATTGGAAAGGAGCAGGATGAAGAAAACTTATAATACCTGCCCCTTTCTTAAAACATCTGCATAGATCAGATAAGTTGCCATTACAGTGAATGTTTGCATAATAGTCAATGAAAATAAACAAATCCAAAAATCTATGAGTAAAGTTATCTCATCACATGTTTTTATAAAGCTTCTCTATTCTCTCCTTATACAACTTCTTAAACTGAAAAATATTTGTACTTGTATTTTGTCTCTTCTATTACCAAAGAATTCCACATTCTGACACCCACAACAAAAATACACATTTGCTTTACATTAGTCCAAACCCTTTGCTGTTTGAAATTAAACCTCCTTCTATGTTTTCCATCCTGTGATCGTAAAACAAATAATCTCTGCAAATGTACCAGTATAATAATAATAATGATAATAAATTTAAGCTGTTTCAATACAGACATGATATGTCCAGACATTTACTGACTTGACAAATTATATGTTGGCACATGAAACTTTTAAAAACTTTTTTAAACAACTTTTTTATTCAGCGATCAGACTACTCATTGTTTTTACAACAAGATAATGCAAACATGACTTTAGCCCTTAAACAATGATAAAAAATATGAAAAAGCTATTGTTTTACTTTGCATTTATTTTGACCAAGTTGTAGAGGACCACTAGCCAGGGGCTTAAGAGCTGCTGCACATTCCAAAAAGGAGATAAACTGATCAAACTAATAATAGTTTAAAAACCTTCATGTGTTTTACTGTGACATGAATGTTTTTGGTTTTCTGTAATGCTACTTATTTATTTATTAGCATCTTACATATCACACTGGAAAAAAACTCAAAATCTTACCAAGTGTATTTTTGTAATTTCTAGTCCAAATATCTCATCACACTTAAAGTAAGACAGAATCACCTAAAGAGGAACTTTTCAGTGAGATATAAGAGCTTATTTTTAGACAACAGATCTAGAACAAATGATCAAATCCATCGTTTTTTGGAAGCAAAATTCCGTCATTATGCTTTTATGTAGTAACATGGTTTCACAACATTTCAGACTCAAAGGGTATTTCAACGTATTGTTTTTTACAAAATCATACATGTTATTTCCAGAGTGTTGTTGATTTCATACTGGATGTGTATTGGACAGTCTTAGAGTAGATGATATCACTATCATCAAGTGGACAGATGCTTAAACAGAAGTACTTAGTGTTATTTTGTCATATAAAATCAAACCTTCCTCTACTGTTTCATTAGACACTAGATCAAGACAGACATTCATAAAACATACCTGAAACTGAGTGCTGACTGTTGGGGGTTTCACCATCCTGTGAGGGTGGAACATGGTTTTGCTGGTTCGGTCATGCACCGTGACACCAACTATATGTTGAAGTGAGCGCATATCCATGAGATTCTGTTTGATAAAACATACTATTGTTAGTTTGCAGACACTGCATTACAAACCCATTACATTTTGGGTGAATATTTAGATGACAGACAGAAACACTGATAATTAACACCTCAGATATACAGACATTTTATCTGTAGTACTTATTTTAACCCATAAAGACCCAGTGCTACTTTTGTGGCAGTTCCCAAATTAATTTTTCTCTCTATTGAACCTTTCTTAAGTGATTTATCACAATTGTTTGTAATATTATCCTATGTATTTTGTGTTTTTTTTTTCTCCAAAGAAAAAGGTCTTTTCAGGTCTTCTCCTATATTTCATTTACTGATCATGTAGATGTTGATAAAAGCTCAGGTTAAAGCTATACCGTATGGTGTGGCATTTTTACTTTTCTTTTGTCATCTTAAAATGCTCCTAATAAGCATGTGTCAAACTAAAATGTAAAAGAAATCCACCAGGTTTTGAAACTAAAAAATGTTTAATTCTATATTTCTGATAAAAGTCTGACCAATCATTTTATTCGGTCCGAATAAAATAATTTGCCGAGCCTGGCTGAGCCTCCTGTCAGTCATCCGTTACCTAGTCCCACATCAAATACCGATGCCTCTGAATCTGACGTTTCCCTCACGCTGCTCCTGCTGTCACTAACCGCAGTCTGCTGTCTAGGGATGTGAATGGATAGAACTCAAATTCACAGTATTGAAGGGAAAAAAAAGATTTATTTACATAAACAACAACAACCAAAGGAAGCAAACAGAAAAACCCGACTGCAGCAGTCAGAGTCCAGTGAAAGAAGGATGGAGATAAAAGTCTGGAAGTCGGGTGGACTTGACTCTGCAGACACGTACAACCAAAGCACAACTTCTACTCCACGTACATGTAGACGGTTTCACACAATGTAGGATTATGTAGGATGATAAATGTATGGACTATGAAACCTCAAATGTCCACGAACAATGCACAGAGTCCACACGCTCATGGTTCAGCCCAGTCTGCCCAATGATGAGGTGCAGTGAAGACACTGACCCAGCACTGCACAGACCAGACCCTTACATACAGGATCTGCTGATGAAACAGGAGCCGCTGCTGTGCAGCAGGTGGATGGTGTGTCTGACTGCTGAGGGAGGGGTCCACAGACACGCCAAAGCCGATCGCACCTCTGCCTCCACCTCCGCTTCCATCGCACACATCAGGTGAGAGGAGGGAAGCATCAGAGCTCCAGCAGGGGGAAGTGGGCAGGGCTTTGGAGGGAGGCGGGTTGTTCATGTTCAGATTTTTACTAAGTGCTGTGAGACATGTCAGATCGGTAGGTATAGCTTTAAAGTTGATGGTTATTATATCAAAAGCACAGAAAACTAAAGAAAAAGTGACTTTTTCAGCAAAGATATCACTGACTGAACATAAACGCGAGTGTGTCCATCCACTGTCATTTATCAAACTCCATGGGTTTTACTGGTGAACCAATGCTGTGATTAGGGTTAGTGTGTTTCCACTTCCACTACGGAGCCTCTGAACGTCCAAATGGGTTATATCTGATGACCATGAAAAGTTGACAAACTGCAACTGACACCAATTATTTACATGGATTGATAGGATTAATGGATCAGAAGTGATTAAATATTTTAGATCAGTAGATGATTTGGGTTGCCCGTGGATGTCTGGGACTTTATGGGTTAAGATGATAGAAGTTTCTGCTTCTGATGAATTACCTTTGGAATGAGCTGCTTTTGTCGGCCACCTTTACTTTTTCTGCAGAAAATAAAGACAAACTAAAGCCCAATATATTCAAGACAAGTAGTGTGCAGACACACTAAAGACACTGTCTGAATAGATGGTTTAAGGGTTATTACATTTACTGTCTTCCTACAGTGTATTAATATGCCATCCTGTAAAGTAGATCAGATTAAATTCAGTGTCTCATCTGACTTAAGGTTTCACTTACTTTGTTTTTTCAAAACTGGCAAAGATGTCTTCGAATACCTCAAGAGGATGTTCATCAGAGCGATCAAAAGAGAAGTCCAGAGTAAAGCTGTTGCTGTGAATGTCAGGTATTTTTTTTTACATCAGACATCTGGAAAGTATGGTTTCTTGCTGCTTTTACAGTATACAGCTAATAACTGTCAGGCCTACATTAAAAATGGTACCGATTTATCATTAAGGGTTCATAATAAATAATAAAAATAGAGAATTGCCATTATGTCCACATTTTTACAGACTCTTCTAATGTCAAAATATATTGGAAAAAACATTTTTCACATCTTGCTCTGTCTTAAATTATTACATAAAATGTCTTTTAAACTATCTTTTATATACTGTATATCTTTTTTGTGCATTTCACAGTAAAACACAGTTATGTATTTTACTCTCATGACTAGAGAAATCCTGTTTGTCCTTGTTTTCTGATTCCATAGCTTTTGACTGAATCACTTGTTTTGCATTCTTTCATCCTACCTCTTCCATTATCTATCAAAGCTTTTATCATAAAAAGCAAAATGGTAAAATAACAATACAAATAAATAAAAATTAAACTAGTCAAAGTGAAATAAAAATAAAACTATTCACATACTTGACAATGAAGATAAATGGATGAATGAATATTTCAAAACCATAATAACACTGTACTGAGTGGCGTGTGAAGCAAACGTTCACCTGGAGAGCCGGTCCACCGAACTGGTGCTTCGTTTGGTGTCTTTCAGTTTGCGAATGGGGCGTCTGGCAGCTGCTGTGGTAGAAATACACAAGTCAGCTGTGCATAATCAATAAAACATTCCTCACATGAAGAAATCTGACATCAGGAAATGAGCGGTCTGAGAAAAGAGGCAGCTAAAAAACAACTATGAACAGCGTGCCTTGCAAAACCAACAGTGCAGGCAAGTACGTGGGAAGGAAGTGACAGAGACAGACTTATGAAAGGTGCCAGTTGTAGTTGAAAATACAGCTTCATCAGAGCCAAGTAAAACCGCTCACCAAATTCTGCCCGCCGTCGTCCCAGGTTCTTGAATATGGTGAGGATGCGGATGGTGGCTCGGAGGACGCCCCATCGGAAAAGTGCCTGTGGACTGGATGCAACCATGCAATGCAGAAAAGCCCGCTCACTGCTGCGGAGGAGAGAAACCACCTCAGGCCGCATGTGCTCTGTGTTCTTATCTCCAAAATCCTGCAGGAAGGGACCAATCAACATAACCACAGTGTATTATTTAGCCCTACTTTCCTTCAGAGAGTTTTACATTCACTACATGAGGGGTGTCAAACATATGGCCAGTGGGCAGCAACTGGCCCACTAAAGGGTCCAACCCGGTCCATGGGGCAAATTTGTGAAAAGCAAAAGTTACACTGAAGATATTAACAATCAAGGAGGTCAGAATCCTTTTAGTTCAGGGGCCACATACAGACCAATTCAATATCAAGTGGATCGGACCAGTAAAATACAATCATAGTAACATAGAAATAATGACAACTCCAATTTTTCTCTTTTTAAGTGTAAAAAAGTTAAATCACATGAACATGTTCACATTTACAAACTATCGTTTCACATAAAATGTAAATAACCTGAACAAATATGAACAACATAAAATGTCTTAAGTGCAATTTTAACAATATTCTGCCTGTTGCTAAATGTTTTTGTGCATTTGTAGATGAAGTGCAACCTGTGAGTTGTAATGCACATGTGTATATGGATGCTTCTATGAAACTGGTCCTAAAAACAGGACATGGAGCTAAAAATTCAAACCAGATGTAGACTGATGTTATGGAACAAATTTGGAAGTACTTTGGGTCTATTTGAAAAATAAATACTTACTGAGATAAAAGACAAACTACTTTTTCAGATAAAACACATTTTTATATCATTTTACATTATTTTTAATACAAAAATCTAAAGGACACGAAAATTACGCAATACTATTTCTTTGAATATCTCTTTATTCTCTCACAGGTGCATTCTGGGAATTGAACTAATTATTCACAGCAGAGTGTTTTAAAAAATGACCACTGTTGCTAAATCATTTGTGATTTATATGTGTTTAAATGGGCCAGTTCTGCATGTAACACGAGTGGACACAGTGGGTTACATACAAAACCTGGAATGAAACTGAGATTCATGAAAAACCTACATGTCTGGATTAGAAAAACCACTAGGGTTGACACATTTAAAACAGGGTCTTTATAGTTTGTATAAGACCATTTACAGCCATGTTTTCAAGATAAAATGCACTGACAAATAGGGAGATTTAACTGTCCATATTTGGGTCTTATTTTTGGACCCGGTATTTTATTAAAAAGCCATTAATTATGGGATGGCTCAGAGCAAGAGTATATATTTTTTTGCATTTATCTGAGGTCATCATTAGGTCCATCCTGAGGGGAAATATGTCTACATTTACCTTTTATTATTGGG